>PVHP010011730.1:33141-44571 GCA_004024765.1 Zapus hudsonius
TCCACCTCCCATTACCATTGGTGCATTGAAGTCACAGACCCTGTGCAACTTTGCATCCAGTTTTGCATGGGTGCCGGGGAGGACTGAACTAGATTCGGCAGGCTTGCAAGGAAGCACCTTGAACCACCAAGCCATCTCCCCAACCCATGTGTCATGTACACCTTTCTCCTTATTTCCTTAGAATAAGTCACTCAGATTGTAATTGCTGAGTCAAAAGATCTGTCCGTTTTAATTGTGGCAAATATCACCTGATCGTTTTTCTCTAAGGCTCTCTACTAATTTATGGTTCTCTCATCAGCCGTGAGAGTAACTTCTGCTACCCTGCCCATTGTTGTATCTGTTTTCTCAGGCTTTTATAACAAAGCACCACAACCACAGTCTTTCACAGTCCTGGAGGCCAAAAGTGTGATGTGCCAGTGTCAGGAGAGCCATGTTCCCTCTAAAGACTAGGAAAGAATCTTTCCCTGCCTCTGGGTGTCTGGCAGCTGCTGGCAGTTCTTGGAGCTCCTGGATTACTCTCTAGTCTTTGACTCCTGATTCACATAACCCTTTTCCCTGTCTCTGTAGGTCCTCTCCTTCCCTTATAAGGACACTAGTCATTGGGTTTAAGGCTCACTAATCCAGTATGACTTCAGCTTAGAGTAGTTCCTCTTATCCACAGGGTGTATGTTCCAGGGCTCCTACTGGAACCAAGGATATTCATTCCAAAACCATCTTTATTATCAGGCAGTGTGCCCATAACTTTTACATTTTGATGTTGTAGTTACCCTTGACTTTTTGGAACAAAACACTTGACCAAGAGGAGCTGAGTCTCAAGGGTAACTTCATGATGGCAGGAAAAGAATGGTCCCTGAGCAGAGGCTGCACATCACTTCTTGTCACAGTAGATGGAAGATCGCACAAGAGAGGGAGCTGGTCTCTAGCAAGGGGAAGCTGGCTATAGTACCCCAAAGCCTGCTCCCAGGAACACACCTCCTCCAGCAAGGTTCCATCTCCCAAACTGCCACCAACTGGAAACCAAGCATTCAAAGCACATGAATTTACAGGGGACATGTGATTCAAACCACCACAGATGTGTAACAGTAAAACTGCCACTTCTTTTCCTTGATAAAAGATTGGTTCTTAGCATAAAGCTTAACAACCTCAGCAGTCATTTTTGTTGTCATTTACTTGAGAAGTTTCACTTATAGGAAGTATTTCATGCCTTCTCCTTGTCATATCCAGATTGCAGTATCGAAGGAACCGCTGAGCTAGAGCCAGTCCTCCTTGTCATATCCAAATTGCCAGATTCGGTACTCTTACACTTTAAGGTCATCATTAGGGAAAGCAGTAATAACTAGCTATGCAGATACTGAGTCACCATGACAGTTGATCTAATGACCTAGATGTCTGCTGACAAACAGGTGGGCTGTGTGAGCACCACATGCATATGCGGGACAAAGCACGAGTTTCATGTCCTAGGTGGACAAGGGCACCGTAGTGCAAGATTTCAGCACACCACTCAGAATGGCGTGCAGCTGAAATTCTGGATGAACTTCCCATTTATTATTTTCTGGCCACTGTTGACTCCAGGTAACTGAAAGCACAGGTGGAAGAGAGCGTGGCTCTTGTAATTACATCTACTAAACCCCTGATTGCAAATAAGGTCACATTCTGAAGGTCCAGGTGGACATGAGTTTTGAGAGATTCTATTCAACCCACTGCGTCCTAATCAGATGGAGAAAACAGATGTTTTTTTTATTTTTTCACATTTCTGTAGTTACTAGAGGTATTGAAATCCTCTGATATAATTATTCACACTTATTTCATTTCCTTTTAATGTGTGTGGGAGGGGCAGTAGTATGTGTGGATGTCAGCACGTCTGGGCCATGGCATGCATGTGGAGGTCAGAGGGCAGCTTTGGCTGTCAGTCCCTTCTTTTCACCTTGTTTGAGGTCTCTCCTGTTCACTGCCACATTTGCCAAGCTAGCTGGCCTTTAAGCTGAGCTTCTGGGCAATTCCCTTGTCCTCACCTTCCATCTTGAAGTAGATCCTCATGCTGCATACCCAGCAGTGTGTGGGTTTTAGGTAACAAGTGCATTTTCACTTACTATCTCCCCAGCCTCCTACACTTATTTCTTGTGTAAATTATTGAAAGCCCTTCCTTAACTGTTTCTCACTGGGATGATTGATCCTCTCATGAAACACTCTGCAATTTATTTATTTTTAAATATTTTATTTATTCATTTTTCAAGCAGAGAGAGAGAGAGAGAGAGAGAGAGAGAGAGAGAGAGAGAGCATACCAGGGCCACCACCTTGTGGGTCTGGCTTATGTGGGTCCTGGGGAATTGAACTCAGGGCCTTAGGCACTGGAGGCAAGTGCCTTAACTGCTGAGCCATCTCTCCAGCCCTGCAATTTATTTTTATTTATGACAAGAAGTAGAGATTTAACTTTCTCTTCCTCAGACATATGTATGACTGACTGATGGGCAACTTCTCTTGGCTTTCTCCTATAACCTTATCACAAAGCTGTTCACTTCTCCCTGCCTCCCCTACTGCCTGCCTGAGTCAAGCCATCTTGGCTGTCAAGGGTATTTTTTTTTTTTTTTTTTTGCAGTTTCTAGGTAGCTGGTTTCTCTACCTCAGCCTGCTCTCATGTCTACACAGTAGCCCAGTGGTCCTTTTCAAATGTACAGGGGTTCCCTCACTCCTACTCAGAATCCTTCAGTGGCTTCTGAACATTTAGCAAAAAATCTGGAGCCTTAATTGTGCCTTCTGGACTCCTCTGGAGACAGCAGGGAGGCCCTGTTCTGCCTTGGTCTCCCTTGTTTTTTCCTAACACAGCTCCTGAGCCAGCAGGACTTCAAGGCCCTGCAGCCTGGTGAGTTCTCCTCCAGGGAACTCTCTCAGCCTCCTGTCCTGCTCCAGGAGGTCAGAGAATTGCTAACAGGCTGTCCCTGGGCACCTCAACTTCTCAGTTCTATAGCTTGTTTTTGTATGCATATGATATTTCATCTTCAAGTTTCCTACTACAAGTATGTCTTTATTTGGACTTTCTAACCTTAATTTGCCATAGAAGGAATTTTTCACTTTTATCTACTTAGATTGCTGCTTTTTAACAGAAATTTTACCTCAATTTCTGAAGGAAAAAGGTCAAATAATTTGAAAACTGTAAGGGAAATTTTTCTGATTTTTTAAAAGATTTTGAGGGCTAGCGTGATAGCTTAGTTGATAAAGTGTTTGTTATGTGAGCATGCAGACCTGAGTTTATAACCATCACCCATGTAATAGCCATGTGGGGCCGTATATGTCTATAATCCCAGGATTGGGGAGTTGATGAGAGGATCCTAGGGCGTGCTTGCTAGCGAGTGTAGCAAAATCGGTGAGCTCCAAATTCAGTGAGAGACCCTACCTCCAAAAATAAGGTAGAGTGTGATTGAGGAAGACCCCTGATGTTGACCTCTGGCCTCTACACACATGCATACATGTGGACCCACACACATACAAACACAGATACGCATCACACACTTGACAAATATCTTGAAACTTGAAAAACTGGACATTTACCAGTTTCTCAGTGAGGCAGGATTTTAATTTCTATCTACTGTTTTGCTGCACAGCGTGAAAGTCCTTCTAGATAAACACTACATGGTATTATGAGTACACTTGTTCATGGAAGAAGATTGAATATTAAATCTGTGGCTTGTGTTCTTTGAAACTAATCATCTTGAGTTTCATACAGAGCTGGGGAAAATATGATACATAGAGTATTTTGAAAGTTTACTTCAGGCTTGCCCTTGTCTGCGTCAAATGCCAGCAAACAGAAGAGGCAGGGAGAGGTGAGCAGGACCTGCAAAGGCCTATGCTGAGTGTTCATCGGATCAGCTGGCTTTCGTTCCAGAGGCCACTATGTGAGTCAAAGCCTGGCCTGTTAGAGAAGAGACTGTCCTTCCTGCTAAGTTTCCCTCTTAAAGGAAATGGCATGAAACCACTGAGATGCAGATTTGCTGGTAGTTTCCGCATTCTCTGGTTCTTACCTGTTCCCTGTGGATCAGATTAAGCCCTTTACAGCAAGGCAAATGATACCTTAGGGCAGTTGATTAAGAAAAAGAATTCTGTCTATAATCCTAGCACCCAGGAGATGGAGACAGAAGGATCAGGTGTTCAAAGCCAGCCTAGACTACATTGCAAGTTCATAGTCAGCATGAATTAACTACATAACTATTATTCTAAAAATGAACAAAAAAGAAAAGAAAAAAGGAAGAAAGGAAGGAAAGGAATCCTAGATTTAGAGATATAATATAGTGGTAAAGTACTTGCCTAGCAAGCCCTGAAAAGTGGTTTCCTGAGTTTGATCCCTAGCACTACAAAAATATAATAATAATTAATAATAATAATAATAATAAGAAGAAGAAGAAGAAGGTATTCTGTCCTAACAGATCTGGTTCATAGCAAAAAAAGCAGTGTTAATAAGAGTAGCTCCCTGGGGTGGGGAAATGACTCAGTTAGTAATGAACTTGCCACACAAGTGTGACGACCTGAGTTCAGGTCTCCAGCATGCACAAAAATGCTGGGTAGGCATGATGGCCAGCCTGGAATCAGAGTGCTTGGGTGGTAGAGACAGGGGATCCCTAAGCACATGCTAGTTAGCTAAATTAGCTGAATTCTTGGAGCTGAATTGTAGAACTAGGGGCTCAAGTGAAAGACCTTGTCTCAATAAATAAGGTGGACAGGGATCAAGGATATCCATCCCTGGCCTCCACACACATGCACACATGTATGCTCATGTGTACATACACATGCAGCCACACATATGTGAACATGCACACACGAATAATTTCCTTATTCCTGATCAGCTGTAAAGATGCTTATAAATGATACTAGGGATCTATCTTTACTGTAATTAGGACAAAATACAAATTAATAATACAAAGTATAACCTACATTTTCCCAAGTAGGTGATTCTGTAACTTCCAAGTAAACACCATAGGAAAACAGGGGAAAGGTTTTTAACTTGGGGTTGGACAAGTAGCATAGTGGGTAAAGTGCTGGCCCCACGAACAGGAGGACCAGAGTTCAAACCTTAGTACCCATGGGAAATGTTGAGCGTGGCAGTGCACACCTACAATCTCAGTGGCAGGCAGATCCCTGGGGCTTGCTGCTCAGCTAGTCTAGCCTACTTGGTGAGCACCAGGCCAAGGAGATGGTCAGCTTTCCTGAGGATGATACCCAAAGTTGTCTGTCCTCTGGCCTCCACACACACTTGTACATGTGCACCCCCCACACTTGTGCCCACACATATATGAATGTACATATACCATGTGAGGAAAAAAAATCCATGAAAGTAGAAAGAGAAGGGAGGAGATGGTCTAAGGAAGAGGGAGGTGTGAAAAAACGATGTAACAGAATACATGCCATGAAAGCCTGTCTTGGAGGAAAATGGAAACCAGAAGAGGGGGAACAGAGGCACGGCACAGGGCAGTGGGGGAGGGTAAAATAAAACCAAGTACAATGGCAGATACGTATGAAGATGCCATAATGAAATATATGCTAATTTAAAAACATTAGTAAAAGGAGCTGGAAGTATGGCTCCATGGATAAAGTCCTTGCCATACAAGCGTAAGAATTGCAGCTTAGATCCCAGCACCCACATAAAGCCAGACCCAGTAACACAAACCTCTGTAATCCTGGTGTGTCTATTGTGAGACTTAAGATGGGAACCGGAGAATCCCCAGGAGTGCAGCAGTGAACAAGAGAGCCTGCTTAGATAGCTGAGGTTATCCTCTGCCCACCACCCGTGTGTTGGGGCATGTGCACATGCACACACCCATAAGCAGAGCTGTTTTTTTTTTTAAAAAAAAACCTTTAATCTTGACAAATTAATAAGCAAAAATCAATGAAGAAGGACAATGAAAGTAAGTAAAGGTTCATGGGCTGGTTCTAAGCATGTGAAGAACACCATGAAAAGATCTGGGTCATGACTGACCATGCTACAAACATGTTAGCAACAGGCCACTTGTTCCCTACCGTGGGTCGCTCCGCAGAGGCCCCTGGGTGCTTGGGATCTATGAAAAGAGAAAGCCCAGGAAGGGAAGACTGGGACTCCTCCCTCCTCGGGCAACAGACTTGACTGAATTTTGCTCTGGAGATGTATAATGTAAAGTTATATTGCTGACTAGAGTTGAATGAACCAAATTATAGTTGTGAAAGCAAGAGCAGTGAAGCCAGATAACAACTATGTTTTAAAAAACATTCAAGGGAAACATGTGTGATCCTCAGGATCAGGAGTCTGTGCCTGAGATTGGTACACAAAGGAGACACAGCCAGTAGCATTATTTTTCAGTAAAAATCAAACATCATCCAGAAGCAGGCCCGTGACCCAGAACACATTGTCCTTTTCTACAGCCTTTGCCTTAGATGTTCCTGTAGATTTTCCTTACCAGAATGCTGTCTGCTGTTCTGTGGTCACCTCTGATCAGCCCTAGATAGCACCATCCCTAAAGGTCGTGCCCCTCCTGGCTGATTCCTGAATCTTCTATGCATTCTGGTGGCTGCCTCAGAGCCCTGTACAAGGGATGACTATTTCTGCCATTAGATTGTAAGCTCCTGAAAAGTGGTTTTCACATCTCACTCATATTTGTGTCTCTGGATGTACAGGGTGATAACCAGGCACAAAGTAGACATTCCATGGAGTTTACTGATTTGCACCTAAACAAAACTCGAGACCCATGATCTCAGGCTTTAGGCTATGTGCTTATGCACACTCTAGGTTATCCGTGCAGGTTGCACAGTTAGTGACCTGCTTGGGCTAGAAACTGTGAATCCCTCCATGACTTCCATCTCTTGTGCTGTCATATGTCTTGGCCATACTCAGAATAGATGTATGATGTGGCCGCTTTTCACCACCCCTCTTCAAAGCTTTCATCAGCGCTTACCTGGGCTTTGGGGAGCTTCTCTTTCCACAGTTGCCCTCCTGTAGTCCATCCTGCACATACTTAAGAGAGCCAGAAGGATAAGGTGCATTATGCCATGATATAGATCTGGAGAAAAATAACATAGACAGGGCTGGGGAAGCAGGTAAGAGTGGGTAAAGAGCTTATTATGCAAGCATGGGGATTCAAGTTCAGATCCCCAGTACCCAGGGGAAAATGCCAGATCTGGTGGTTCACACTTGTGATCCAAGGACATCCTCAGGACATGTTGTATAGTTAGTCTAGCTGAATCAGTGAAATCTGAGTTCCATGAGAGACTTTGTCTCATAAAAAATAAGGTATAGAGCGGCTGGAGAGATGGCTCAACGGTTAAGGTGCTTGTCTCCAAAACCTAAGGACCCGGGTTCAATTCCCCAGTACCCATGTAAACCAGAAGCACAAAAGGGGTGCATGCATCTGGAGTTCGTTTACAGGGGCTGGAGGACCTGGCATGCCCATAACCCCCCCTCTCTCTCTGTTTCTCTTTCTCTGTTTCTCTGTGTATCTCTCTGCTTAAAAGTAAATATTAAAAAGAACATGTATGCATACCACACTCATATACCCCTCCCCACAAAAATAAGGGAGACATTTTAGTGATGGAGAAGTTGGGATCCTGGTGGGACAGGCCTGGAATGTCCTCCTGCCTACCAGGGTCCTGCTGTCCCAGGAATAGGCTCATTATTGTCAGGGTAGGATATGGATTAAAGTTCTCAGAGACAATAATGAAAAAACAAAGGAAGTTGAATTAGAACATAATGGCGTAATTGAAGGGAAAATGGTGTCTTTTCTTAATAATTGAGAATAACAAGACTAAACTTAAGTCATAATAGCAAAGGAAATTTTTAAGCAGATCTAAAGTGAGGATTTGGAACTTTGCGGTCCTATTAGAAACAGAAGAGATGGTCCTGTTGTCAAGCTCACAGAGATGCAGTTTCACCTAATGATTGGGAGGATTTCTGGGGCCCTTTTTCTCCAGAGTCCCTTTCTGGCTCATGAAACATAGGCTGTATTTCCTTAGGGATACAAGCAACATCTGAAATAATGCATAGAGGCCTGGTAAGGTGATCATTATAGTTGCAATAACATTCCACACCCTTCCGAGAGGTCAACTCTAATTATCATCATCCTTACTTCATCTTACTTCGTCCTTACTTCATGGCAACCAGCTGTTCCAGCTGGAACCTAGAAAAAATGAGCCAAACAAATCAGTACACTTTAGTCTCTGTGTAGCATACATATTTTCATATATTTTATTTTATTCATTTATTTTTTAATAAGTAGAAACTTTGTATGTACAATTTATGTGTAGGTACTGTCCTCCACATCCACATTCCACTGAGGACCCTCCTAAGTGGGATTGTTGGGATGCTCCATGGAATGGGGGCGTTATGAGTTGTGCAAGCAGCAGACAGTTGGGGGTAGGAGGCAATGCCTCTGAATATTCCTCACACCATGGCTCTTACCATCTTTTTGCCCCTTTTTGTGCAAAGTTTACTGATCCATAGTGGGTGAGTTTTAAATCTGTTTTAGTGTTAAGCTCTTAGTAGCCTCTGGATTTCTTCTTTGGAACGGTTTGAATATTCTCAATTTCTGTCTCCATTGTCCTGATGCAGGTTGTCAGGCTCGCTGTGGGTGAGGTGAGCACCCTTGCTCATTTCTCCACTTCCTCCATGGTTTCACCTGGACCCTAGATGATGTGTTATGGGTGGTTCATTTCTTGCCTGGGAGTCACCTATCAGTTCTGGTCTTGTTGGTAGAATCTGGGTGTCCACAGTTCTCCCTGCCTTCTGAAAAATAGATTCTCCTATGGAGGGTGAGATCAGCATAGGTTAAATGAGACACGCATTGTTAATTTGGTGAGATTATAGTGGGTGTAGTCTCTCTTTAGGCCCATAATTAGCATCTATATTATTTTCTTCAATGAGAATTTGAAATGGGAATGATAAATGAACATTCTGTATTTATTTTATCAGTAGATTATATATTAAATATAATCACTAAATAGCAGTATTAATGAGATTAAAGAAATCCTAAACTATTTGAAATCTAAATTATGATGGTTAAACTTGATTTGTCAGCTTGATTGGATTGGGGAGCACCTAGGAGATTAGTAGAGCACACCTCGGAGTTTGCATTTAGAGGGAAGATCGGTCCTGAGTGTGTGTGGCACCATCCGGTAAGCTGGCAGCCCACATGGAGTAAAAGGGGAAAGAGGAGAAGCCAGCGATCTGTCAGTTCATTCTCTCTGTGTCCTAGACACCATGAGGTGAACTGCTCTGTTCTGCCATGTCCTCCCTGCCTTAAGGGACCAGAACCACTACCCAAATAAATCCTCCCTCCCTTAAATTGTTAGACCAGGTATTTTGTTACAGCAACAAAATGTGTCTTACCCATAAATGTTCTAGTACTGTGTTTTGAATGTGTACCTTAAATTCTTATGTTGCAATCCTGACTCCCAAAGTGATAGAATAAAGAAGTGGTGTCTTTATGTGGGGAGGTGATTCGAGATAAAGGTAGCAGTTTTATAAATAAGATTAGTGCCCTTATAAAGAAGCCCCAGAGAGCTTTCCTGCCTTGTCTACCATGTGAGGACAGAAGTCATCATCTATGTCAGGCCCTCACCAGACACTGAATTTACCAATGTTGTTATTAGACTTCCTAGCCTCCAGAACAGAGAGAAATAAATCTATGGCTTATTAGCTTCCTGGTCTGTGGTGTTTTGTTATAAGACTAAAGAAATTGGTACCAAGACGGGGTTTGTTTCTATAACAGATACAGACATATGTGACTTAGTGAGGAGACACATTAACAAGGGCCATTTTGTTATTCGACAAGCATGGAGTATATGTGCATAAGCCTCAAGGGTCTGGGTGGCAGGAGAACTGTAGGGGACTCACTTCCTCCATGTAAATTTTGATGAATAAAGCAGCCCAGAGCCTTGTGCAAGTGACCCAGTCAGAGAACTGCCATTGCAGGGATTCCCTGTCTGTCACATCAGACCAGAGGTGTGTCATTCTGCCTGGAAGAGCTTTAGGCACCCAGCTGCAGCCTGTGACAGGGTGCTATGGGCTGTGTTTGGAGCACACTCAGGCCTACAGCATTTTGATGTATGACACTCACGTTCACATTTCTTTATGCATATGCTTTTATGCATTTAATATTAACTAATCATTACTTCTTAGGCATAGAAATGGTACATATCCTTTTAAGTGACTTCATCTCTATTCATTTGACTCCAGTAACAAATTTAATGAAATCACCAGTAAAAAAAATGTCATGATTAAATGGCATTTCTTCTTCTCTTTGCTTTTTGCAAAACTCTATCAATTGTATAAATATTGTTTATAAGATCTGAGGAAAACGAGGATGGGTGGCGTAGGGCAGCGCTTGATGACTGCTCACCTGCTCTACAAGGGAACTAGTGGATTCTGAGGCTTTGCTTTTATATAGTACACACTACAAAACAAAGAAGAGAGAAGTGAAATCCCGTCCAGAGAATTCCTTTTTCAGTAGTTCACATTTTTACATTTTAACTGTAGAGGACAGAGAGGTGGCTTTTAAAATGTCAACTTCTCAGAATTCAAACTGAGGTACTGTGGAGATCTGACCTACTCCGTCACCAGGCATGTGTTCATCCAGAAGGCCAACCCTTACCTGTTCACAGGAGGACTACAACCAAGATGTTTCGGGGTGCTGAGTGCAAGACATGAGGTTTGAACTCCAAGTTCCTGACTTCAGGTCTTCATAGAGCCACAAAAAGCATCTTAGGAACAATGCAACAATGCTGCCTCTAGGAAGAGGGCTTTGGATCAAGACATCTATTATGGAGGTGGCACTTGGCCTGAGTGCTGATGCCCTCTCAGTCCCCTTTCCCCCTTGGTACCTGTGTAGGGCACCTACTGACCCGAGCTCCTGGGTGAGGCTTCAGCACATCTGCACTGCTACAAGTAGACGTTTCCCAGCTGAGTTCTCATCCATAGTGCCCGCACTCCTGTGTGACACTGACTTGTAGGGTGTCTGCTTATCTGACAGTAGAGGGATGGGAGAGGGTTATTCTTTCCTCCTTTAGCAGTTGTGTGCTCCATCCTGCAAAGGACAGAGTGTGCTTCCTCATTTCTCAGCATGTTGTATATTCAACATACTCTGGAGCTGATTCCTTCACTACCCAACATTTGTCTGGCAATCTGCCCTGGGATTTTGTTAGCAGTTGATAACTTATTTGCTACTTGGTAGTTTCTAGAATCTTTTATTTAAAATATTTTTAAAATGTATTTGCAAGCAGACTGTCATGGTTTGATACAGGTGTCCCCCACAAACAATTGAATGTGTTCTGATAGATCGATCCTCAGCTGATGGCAGTTTGGGTTTTACAACCTCATTAGAGCTGTGTTGTTGGGGGTGGGCTTATGGGGTTATAAGCCAGCTTCCCCTTGCCAGTGTTTGGCACACCTTCCTGCCGCTGTTTGCAGTGCTGTGGCAG
>PVHP010011731.1:0-44523 GCA_004024765.1 Zapus hudsonius
ACATGCAGCCATCCTGGGCACATGCAGCCGTCCTGGGCACATGCAACCATCCTGGGCACATGCAGCTGTCCTGGGCACATGCAACCATTCTGGACACATGCAGCCGTCCTGGGCACATGGTTGGACATGCCTACTGGAGGAATGCATTTCCTCAGTGCTTGAGTTGCACCTGAGAGGGGAATGAATGGCACAAAGGCATGAGTATCCCTTTTGTACTCACCTCTCTCAAAACGAAACAGCACCAGAGAGGTTAGCAACCCTTCTCATCTGTGGGGGACTGTCGTGCAGCTCCAGTTTAGTTTAACAGCTCATTCTTGGGGTCATAGCGCTGTGTGTAGAAACAACTGGCTTTCTTTTTTCCTGCTTTTTTGTGTGAGTCTGTGTGTGTGTGTGTGGCATGCACAAGGCTGTGTGTACATTTGCATGTGTGGGCACACGAGTTGTGTGTGGATGTCCGTGTCCATGAGCACGTGAAGGTCAGATGTCAGTGTTAGGTGTCTGTCTCATTCTCCATCTTATTACTGAGACCATTCATGATCTCTCACTGAACCCAGAGCTCATGGATTGAGTTAGTCTAGGTAGTTAGCTGTACCGGGGAACCACCTGTTTCCTCCTCTAAGTTCTGGGCGTACAGGTCTGTACTACCGTGCCCTGTGTTTGTGTGGATGCTGGGGTCAAGCCCAATCCCACACACTTGCTCAGCACGCACTTTACCTGCTAAGCCATCACCCAGCCCCAAACTGGCTTCTTTTAAAAAATACTTTTATTTATTTGAGAGAGAGAGAGAGAGAGAGAGAGAGAGAGAGAGAGAGAGAGAGAGAGAGAGAGAGACCAAGTGAGCCACTGCAAGCAAACTGCAGACACATGCACATCTGGTTTACTGGGGCCATACATCAGGCTTTGCAAGCAAGCACCTTTAACTGTTGAGCCACCTCTCCAGCCCTAAAACTTGCTTCTTGGGAATAGTGAAACCTTTCTGGAATGTTCTGTTCAGTGGTGCATGTAAAATGGAAGTGTTCAGAGGGGTGACTTAGGTATACTCCTGAGCAGGAGATAGAGGGAGAAGGGCAGCTACTTAAAGGGGGCTTTGTGGGGCTGGGCAGACGGCTCAGTCGTTAAAATGCCTGCGTGCCAATCCCGCCTGCCCGAGTTCCGTCTTTCCTACACCCCACAAAGCCAGACACAGAGTGCGCATGGGTCTGTGACCCCAGTGTGCCTGTGACAATGGGAAGTGGATGAAGCCAGGAGAACCCCAAGGTCACAGGCCAGCTAGATTGGTATTTTTGTCCCGAGTGGAGGAAGAGCTCAGACCCCTGTGGTTATCCCCAGACCCACACACAAGTGCTGTGGCCCCCCACATGCCCACACACATGGCCACATGCACACATGCGCACACACGTGCACATGCACTCATGCACACATGTGCACACGCACACACACACACACACATATTAAGAAAACAAAGAGGAACTTGAGTCTTGAGTTGCAAGTCTTGGGGCTCCAGGGCAGCACGTGGATGTCACAGTGAAGGAGAGAGACAGAAAGGGAAGCTCGATGCAGGGACAGAACCAGCCGTGCAATGTCAGGGGGAACATGGGGCAGCGACTTCCTAAGTGTAGCCTTTGTCTCTTCAAGAATGAGAAATTCAGCCGGGCGTGGTGGCGCACGCCTTTAATCCCAGCACTCGGAGGCAGAGGTAGGAGGATCGCTGTGAGTTCAAGGCCACCCTGAGCCTGGGCTAGAGTGAGACCCTACCTCAAAAATAAAATGACAAATTCAAAGGCTTCTTTCATGTCACCGCTTCTCAAATGTGTCACTTCTTTTCAGTAACTTTCTTTTATTCAATATAGCACAGAATCTGAATGGTGACAATGTGGCGCACTTCCCCACGGGACTGAATTATGCTATTTGCATTTTGAATGTAATAAAAAGCTCTAAAACATTTCCCCCCAACTGCATCATCCTTGGAAAGAGAAGAGGTTCACCACTGATTTACTTTAAATTTCATCTGGATAAAACCACTTGCAAAGAAGGAAACTTCCTGCCTGTCTTGGAGCAGCCTCTTCAGTGGGAGCCACACCGTTGGGGAGGCTGTGGGAGGCTGTGTTTGGGTTTTGGCAGCAGCAGGGTACAAAGGCAGAGCCATCACCAGAAGCAGGTGGCCGCATGAGTCCCGGGAAACATATAGGCAGAGGCTGGACATTGTCATCCTGGATCCCACCGTGCTGAGTGGCCAGAGGACCCCTCCGTTTTTGAGAATCAAGAGTCAGTCCACCATTTGAAATGTTTTCACCCCTATTACAATAGGAGAAAATTGAATTTCCTGTATTGATTGAATAGATGCTTTGTGACTTTCTCTCTCTTGGCACTGAAAATGTTCAGATGGTATTTGGGCCAAATTTATGAATCTATGTTAAGAACACATAGTTGCTGAATGAAAGAATTTCATTGGCTATTGGATGATAAAATAGTATTCTCCATACTTTTTATTTTAAAACTTGCAGTTTGAGTCGTGGATGACACAGGTGGTCATGTGTCCCTTGTAAAGCCTGGAGCGTGGTTGTGTTCTCATAAGTGGTCGCAACATCCAGGAGGAAACTGAGTCAGAGATGCTCTCTGACCCTCTCGAATCACCCACCTGGTAGGCAGTGAGCTGAGATCTCGCACCCAAGCACCTGGCTCCAGAAACGTAAGGCCCAGCCCTCTCGCCGCCCCTTCCTCACCATCTGCAAGCACAGAGGTCACTGGGTGACCCTCGGAGAACACGAGACACCTCAGCGCTTCTGGGAATGAGACAGCCCAGCCTTCTGACTGGTGGCACATCTGACTCATATCGTGACTGTTTTAAACCTCTGAATGTTCTCTATGGCTCTTAAAGAGATAGGAATGGAGCAAATGCTTGCTTATAAGCAAAACCAACTTGGGCTGAGGAGATAACTCAGTGAATCGAGTACTTGATTTGTGAGCATGAGGCCCGGAGTTTGGTCTCCTGGGAAATGCCAGGCACGGTGATGCACCTTGGAGACCAAGAGATTCCCATGGTTCACCAGCCAGCTAACTACCCCTTAGATGGAGTGAGTGAGCACTGGACCAGTGAGAGTCTGTCTCCAAGGAGGTTGTCCTCTGACCTCCACACACGTACACACACACACACCACACGCAAAAACAAGAATCTCAAAAATTAATGTTTTTTTTTTACCTCTTTGGTTTGACATAAAGTGGCAGAGGACATTTTCTAGGGACCCTTTGGACATGGTGGTTGTTGTCTGCAGATGCAGATGGATTTCAGGATTGTCATGGCTGCACTGTTGTAGTCAGATCATGTGCCGTTGGGAGGAACCTCCAAACTGAGGCACAGTTACGGGAGGAAGGGATTTACTGAAGCTACAGATCCAGGGGAAGTTCCATAATGGCCAAAGAGGCTGGTCCCCTTTCGCAGGTCCAAGGAGAGAGAGAGAGAAGAGAGAGGGAGAGAGGGAGGGAGAGAGAGGAGCAGAGAAGAGAAGAGAGAGAGGAGCAGAGAAGAGAAGAGGAGAGAGAGAGAGAGAGAGAGAGAAGCAGGAAGGGGGCAGAGAGATTTCCTTCCCCTTTAAATAGCCTTGGGGAAGGTCTTGCAACCCTTTCCCAATCTTGTTGGCTTCCTGAGTCTCTGGAATTTCCTTCCTGCACTGCCCTCCCAGGAAGAGATGTTCGTTTCTAGCTCCCCTGAGTCTCCTTACATCCTGCCCCTTACTGAAAAGGCCGCCTTCCTGTGAACATCAGAGACCCACCCAAGATGACTAAAAGGGGACAGGTTGACAACAAAACTTAACCACCACACTTGCCAACAAAAAGTACCCTCACAGTTTCCAGGTGCAATATTTTGCCAAAAGTTATCTTAGAAAACTCCTCTGGGCAAGAAAGGTTAGCATCATGACTCCATTTCCCAGGAGGGGAAACTGAGGCCAGAGGGCCAAATGATGAAGAGGCTCTGTGGGTGGTATGGGGTGAGCTGGAACCCAAGCACTCTGCCTCTAAGTCCAGGTTCTCTGCCTCAGGGCCACACTGACCTCCGTGACTGAAAGACAGCCACAGGCCAGGGAAGTGCCCTTTCTGAACTATAGCATTTTTGGAAAGACAGAAACAAAACCAGCGAAGCTCTGATTTTCTCTCTGTCCTGTCTTAGAAGGACTAGCAGGCACCCTTGGTGTTCTTTAACCCCTTTGACAGAATATTTAGGGCAGGGGCTTTCCTTTGCCTTCAGTGCCTCGAGCTGCGTCTGGGCAGCTGACGGAGGCCTTGGTTGTTCTGAAGTGCTGTCTCCCAGTGCCGACTCTTCCATTGCCTTTGAGACATGGTTTTGGGCAGATGCTGGAAAGCTACGTTATTTTGAGACCATGCTTGTATGTGTTTAAATCCAGATGCTTCTGTGATGTGCTCTGGTTCTCCTGGAGTGCAGAGTAGGGTGTCTGACGTGCTCGGCTGTCCCAGTCCCTGCAGTCAAGGGACCAAGCATGGTTTCGTTCAAAGAATGATAAGAAAGCAATATTCTTCCCACATTTTGTCTTGTCTTCTGGGGGACCGAGAGCTGAGATGTGTTTCATCGCTGCTGAATTTCCTGTGCACGTATGCTGTCCCTCGTGGTACCCGAGACCCACTGCGAAGGGAGCCTTTAGGAGAAAGGGAAGAAGGCTGATGCCTATTTCAAGCAAGATGCTCGCCCCTTCATCTTAAGCGAACGCAGAAAGCCAAATGCTTTCAGCGCAGAGCCCCTTCCTGGAGTAATCAGCTTGGTATGGCATCCCACTTTGTTGTATAATTTCAGCCCTGTTACCATGGAAACCTGCTTCAGTGTTGCAGCGACTGTTAATGAGGATTTGTCGTTCTTCCCTTTCATCACGAGGCTCCGGATCCTCATGGATTAAATCACGGCTCTCACGGACAACGGCACAGATCAAACTTTATTGCCAGACATAAAACCCCTCCGCTCCCTGTCATCCTTGGGTCCCAGAAGCTGCGATGCGAGCGGAAGCCCAACTTTTATGAGGAGCTCTTTTGATGGCTGCCCCAGACAGAATTCAGCAGGCCAGGAGAGGGCAACTTTGGTCTAAAACTGCCCTGTGCCTGCAGGAAGGCGGGGGTCACTCCTGTCTCTGTCTAGGCGTTGTCTCACTGTGACCTTGAATTTCTTCTACAGGGCTTTTATTCCTGTTTGACGTTCCGCTGGACTCTGATCCTTGGAGTGTCGCACCTTTCCTCTTCCCGATGGATTTTTCTGGAACTGTCTGCTGCTTTTCTATAGGGGGACTATTCGGAAGGGAGGCCAGGTACTGCCCCCGTGGTGAGGGTACTTCTTGAGCCCTGGGAGGCTCCCAGAGCACCTGCTCTTCCCAGGCATGGACACGGCCTACAGCAGTGTGGTGAGCCACCATCTTTGTGAAAACAGCTGGAAGGACTTGGGGACGAGGAGGCGCCATTACAGATCGTGTCCACACCCCCAGCCTTTTCCTGCTAATGGCCAAGATCCGGTGGTCCTGCTGCTTCATAGCATGGCCTGGGTTTCATGTCTGGCTTGGCCCCTTCCCCTCTGTGCATTCTTGCCAAGTGTCTGCATGTCTCTGAGCTTCAGTATGTGCAAGGAAGGTCATTCTAGTACCTACCTCAGAATCCTAGGATGAGGGAAGGTGGTCTTTACCAAGTGCTTGGCCAGTGGCTGGCACCGTGTGAATGATGCTTAGGTGTAAACAACAAAGAAAGGATACCACACATACAGGGTTGGAAAACATCCTCACGATCAGATGATCGGAATACGAGTGGTGTGGAAGCCAGAGCTCCCCTCCCCACTTCCCTTTCGCTCCTTGGTCCTTGCCATGTGCCCAGCCCCCAAGTATCATTCTGATTGGCTAAATTAATTCTGCAGCATCCTGCTGTGAATAATTATGTTGATCCAGTGTGTGCTCTGATGCCTCCCCCCTCCTTTGCCGAAATTATAATGTGACAATCACGGCTCACAGCTGGCTCATCAGAGGTGGGCAGTTTGGGAATTGGAGTATCTGAATGTGTCCCTCGGTTAACTCTCTGTCTTGATTGCTTAAGACAAGACATATGTAAACCCCATGATTATTGCCTCTTTTTTTTTTTTAACTTCGAAAAGACTCTTCCTTCAAACATAAAGCTGCTGGGCTTGTTTTGGGGAAGGGGGGCATGTTGGAGTCCCCAGTCTCTCTTCCCTCCTCCTCTCGGCTTTCCCTTTCAGACAATAAATAGCTGTCAGGCTTCTATCAAGGATGAAATTAGAGGTGCACATGAAGCCTGGGTGGCTATTAGCATACTGAGATGAAGTCTAATTTTTCACTGACAGAGCCGAGTCAAACTCCAGTGACATCAGCAATCAGTGACCTGAGCAAGGAGCATCCACGGACAGGGGCACCTGTTCTGGATCCCATCGGCTTCTTCCATATTTAAGACAAACAATGGGAATAAAGTAATTAGTGCAAAGAATAGCTCCATTCTGGGAAAGAAAGACCATATGATAAAGGATGAGGGTTCATATTAGACAGGGACCTCCACAGGTGATTATCCACCTGGATGAGGGTTCGGGTTAGACAGAGACCTCCACAGGTGATTTTCCACATGCATTTCCTCCATTGTAAGTGTTTGGTTTGTGGAACAAGCCCGTGTATGTGCCCAGGCTTGAGCTGCCTGGATTTTGTATTTTTCATGCTGCTGCAGAGTTCATTTCCTCTGTCCCGTGCCATGTGCATCCTCTGAAGAGGTGTGCCGTAGACCTGTGCCGTCCACAGAGTACGCCTTTGAGATGGCTATTTTTTATCCACAGAGGACAGAAACACAAGGCCTGTTCACTTTCAGAAGCCCTCCACTCAAAAAGAATTCTTTGCATGGGGTTCCCCTGAAATGTTTTAAGGAATGGGTTTCATAGGATAGTAGATGAATAATTGTGTGTGTGTGTGTGTGTGTGTGTGTGTGTGTGTGTGTGTGTGTGTTCGTGTTGGGGCTGTTATAACTGTCCCTGCTTATGTGGTTGAAGTTTAAATGGCACATGCAGAGCCGGGCCTGGTCTATCATTCCAGCACTTGGGAGGTGGAGGCAGGAGGATCAGGAGTTCAAGGCCAGACTGGGGCTACATGCGATCCTGCGACAAAACAAAATAAATCAGAACAAAGCCCACATGCACGAATGTACAAATATGCATGCATATACCACATCTGTGTGTGCACGTGTGTGCATGAATAAGGATTTTGGCGTTGTCTTCCAAAAGCGTAAGTAGCATTGTTTCATGATTAAAGAGAAAATGGAGAATTCATGTAGACAGAGAGAAGAGTAGTTCTTCAATGTGGAACTTGTTCTAAGAGTGAAGTTTGTACATAGACCATAGCATTATTTAGCTAAAATATATATGTGCCAGGCACTGCCGTGGTCATGTGGTCTGGAAGCGGCTCTTGCAGGCAGGAACTGCGTGTGTTTTGCACGCCACGAGTCTGATCCCGTGGGACCACACAGCCTGACTCCAGCAAAGAGCTGGGATTGGTGGGAGGAGACGACTCAGCAAGTTCAGGACTAGGCGAGCCAGTCTAGGGCGACTGAAGATACTTTGATGTCAGAGAATGTTCGACACAGCGGTAGAAGGAGGTCATTCCTGGCCAGGCAGAACCTGGAAGTTCTCAGAAGTGTGGACAAGTGTTGTACAGTGGCTTCACCAAGCCTCACTGAGGTGGCTGTAGGCCAGAGTCAATGCTAGGTGTCTTCCTAGGTCACCCCCTACCCTATTTTCAAGACGGGGTACACACTGAACCCAGAGCTCACTGAGTGAGCAGCCTTAGGGGTCCCCAGCCTCACTTGGCCCTCACTGTCTTCATCACAGAACCGCCTCTCTGTGGTGGGGCGCAGACCCCTTGGGAAGGAACGCTCACATATCTGCAGGGTGGTTTGTATGCGAGCGTGTGAACAGGACAGCTGGGAGGACCCACAGAGGTGCCCCGGCCATGGGCACGCCACCTTGGCTTTCATTCCTGTTTGTGTCATGGAAAGTGGGGTCCTGCAGCGGCTGTGGGAAGGTCGGTCAGCCTCAGTTTCCACATCGCTCCAATGGGATGGCCCTGCCCACTTTGCTAAGTACTGGACTATTGTGGGGCCACATTCTACGGCCTTAGACAGCTTGCCTTGCGTCCCTCAAGTATAACAACCGTATCCTTACTTCATCTTGCATAGATGGAGACCCCAAGTCTTTTGGGGGGGCTGGCAGAAGGGCATGTTTCAAATGCATTTTAGACTAAGACCTGACCAATCAGGTTTACTTCTGTCTTCCAGGTTTTCAGACGACCTTATTGGTCTCCAG
This sequence comes from Zapus hudsonius, assembly GCA_004024765.1. Taxonomy (NCBI): domain Eukaryota; kingdom Metazoa; phylum Chordata; class Mammalia; order Rodentia; family Dipodidae; genus Zapus; species Zapus hudsonius. The sequence goes on from PVHP010011731.1 coordinate 8,336, forward strand.
GACTGATCATATTTCACACCCTTTTGGAAGTTGCAGATTCCTCCACTCTTCCTTTCTGTAGCTCGCTTCCCAGCTTCGGCCCAGCTGCTCCCCTTCTCCAGTCTTTGAGTTTCTTCAATTGAGAGTTTTGTCTCCTTGGTCATCTTGTGGATGGAGTGGTTTACCTTCTCTGTGTGGGGCAGCTGCTGGGTGCTGGGGTGCTGGGAGCCTGGGGAGCAGAGGTCACCCCTCCTCTGCCCCAGGGAGGCCGAGGGATGAAGCGGGTGGCGCCGGTGATGGAGCCCCTTCCTCCACCACTGCCTCTGTCTTCCCTCTCTGTGCCCAGGATCACGAAGGGCATCCTCTGCTTCCCTCGGGGAGGTGCAGGAGTGGCCTGGTCACCACCTGTGAGGGCAGAACCCAAGGTACCTTGGCCCCTGCTATCACCCTGTGGTGGGAGATGATGATGGGTCACAGGCCTAGGTCTGAAATACAGCAATTTTCACAGATAAGCAGAACTTCTTAAAAGCGAGGTTCATAGTGACTTCTCTTGAGTTGGGGAGATCTTGTAGTTGGAAGCCTGGGTCAAAAACCCCCGAGGCTTAGTCACCTTTCCCTGTGAATCTCCCAGGGATTGCTGCTCGGCCCCTCGGGAAGCCCCGGGCTCTCTGCTGATTTAGTTGTCACTGATGCGGGCTGGGGCTCTTAGGCCCCCTCAGGCTGTGAGCACTCTGGGCCTGGGGACCCCTAAAGACTCTGTGGGGTACTATGGAAACACACAGAGCCGAAGGAAAGGAAGAAAAGCTCCCCAAGTATCTGCAAAGGGGGCAGTGGAGCTCGATGTGGCTTTCGGATGTCCTTTATCCTCGCTCCTCAGCCCTTCCCAGTCTGTGGCAGGGACAGAGACAGAGATGTTGCTAATTGCGTCTGTGAAGAAAGTGAACCAGCCCCGAGGCTCAGAGCGAGACCAAAGCAGCTCGAGAGAGAAAGTTCATCTGTCATATTTGTACAACTATGTGCACTTTGATGATAATTACCAGTCATTGTTTACTATTACTGCACTATATTAATTATCTATTCAATGATAATTAAATACATAACTCTAAACATCATCCCCAAACAAATTACCTTTTATCAATTGAAACAGACCAGTTAGAAATTTCAAAATGCAACCATGTAATCAACAGCTTGATACGTGATAATTATGACCAAGATTTCAATTAATGTGTTAATATATGACCTCAGACCTCCAGAAAGGCAAGACAACAAAAAGGCTGCCTCACATAGCAATTATGGTCTGGCTTGATTGACAGATATCCGTGAGTTTGTGTTTTTGTCTGACTTGGTAATTCGGTCTAAAAGCTCGTCTGTCTCTCCCTGTTCTGAGAGCCCTGTGCGGGCCGTGCACGGGGTTTTCTCTTCCTTGTGCTTCCGTGAGTTAAGTCTTGTCTGATGCTGACACGGCTGCCCCTTGCGCGTGTGATGGTGACAGGCCTGTGACACGACTGCTCAGTCTGCAGGCACTTCCGTGTCCTGAGCAGATTCATGTTACTGCCGGAATACTATTAGAGCCCGAGGATCCATGGAGCACATGCCAGGACACATGCCTGTGGGCACGTGTGGGCACGCGTGTGTGCGCATGAACATGTGATTGTGGACATGTGGGTTGTGTGTACATGTGCACGTGTGAGCGCGTGAGTGTGCGTGCATGTGCGCATGAGGGCACACAGCGGAATGTTAGCCAGCCTTGAAAAAGGAGGAGCATTCTGGTATATTCTATGACATGGATGAGCCATGGGGACACTATGTCAAGAGCAGGAATCCAGTCGTGGAAGGACAGACAGACAGGCTCTAGACAGTCAAGTTCAGAGACAGATGGGGTTGCCATTGGCTGGGGTGGGGTGGGGTGGGATTAAGCAATTATTGTTGACTGGGAACAGAGTCTCTGCCTGACAGGATTAACTGCCCACCGAGTGTGTCATCACTGAACAAAGTACTTAGAATGGAGAAAATGGTAAATTTATTGTAATGTGTATTTCCCTTCAGTTAAAAGCCAAAAAGGGAAAAAGCCATGCGTATTATCACCATTCTTGAGAGCATCAGAAAGCGGAAGGCCGAGAGGCTGGCCTGGCAGGGCTGATGGAGGCGGGAGGTGAGGAAGAAAGCCCGCAGCTCCTCAGAGACGCCTCCCACCTTCCCCTCTCTCCTGTCTTCTCACACGTTTTCCTTTCCCTTGATCCCTCACCCAACCTGCTTCCACCCTTCACACTGTCTTCCGGCCCGAGAGAGGGCTCCCACCCTACTACGCTCACCCCTGGCAGCTCAAGGGAGGAGGGGCCCAGGAGACAGAGTCCAGCGCAGGCTGTCTTCATCAGCATAGGCAGTGATGGGGAGGAGAGTACAATCCGGGGTCCTCGCCCCTGAGCGTGTGTGTGGCACGTGTGCAGGTGCATGTTGCAAGAGACTGGAGTCAGGTGTCCTCCACCTTCTTTACTGAGATGGTCTCCCACCTGAACCCAGAGCCCACCAATTCCGCTGCCTCTCAAGCATTGGGATCGCAGGCACGTGCCGTCACACTGCCCACCCCTTACATGGATGCTGGGGAACCGAACTCCGGTCCTCAGGCTCGATGGCAAGCGCTTCCTCCTCAGCCATCTCCCGGATGGGCCATCTTTGTTGCCAGCAGAAGGCAGTGATCTGTAAGGCCTATTGTGGAGGCCGAGGCAAGGTCAGACGTGCTCGCCAGTCAGGCCTGTACGGATGGAGCACCTGCAGAGAGCTTAGCAGAGCCTCGGGATCACGTCCAGCTCTCCTAAGGGAGGCAGGGGTTACGATGCACCAGCTACAGGAAGCTCCCAACATACTTCATGAGGTGCAAACACCCATTGCACTTATTTCTTTCTGATGAAGTGATATTAAAGTGTGGCTCAAATCTATTAACTGAAGACCATTTAAAGAAAATCACTTATGTACGGAAGAAAATTTGGTATTTGTGTTAGAAATAGTGACCTGTTGTTTCTATGGAAATAGGAATCTTAGTCTAAGTGTTCTTTAAAGTTGACTCATCAAAGCTGACGGGTACAGGAAATATAACACAAAGGTGAATCTTATATGTATACATGGGTTGGTATTTTTGTGCAGTCACAGTTTTAAGGGCATAAGGTAACCGAATAAATTAAATCTTTTTATTATAAGCTTGTCAAAAAGGGTTTTTTGGGGGGGAATTTTTTAAATTATGCATATTTATGGGACACAGTGTACCAAGACAATACAGATACACATAACAATAAATCAAGATAATTATAGCCTCTTTAAGCAGTTAGCTTCTCTTCTCTTCTCTTCGTTGGGAACCTTTGAACTCATTTCTTCCAGCTCAAAGAACCTTCTCTTCAACAATACAGCCCACATTGAATATGGTCTCATGACAGAAGGATGTGAAGTGAAACACTGGAATTTTTGGGTCGGCTTGTATTTATCATACGGATGGTAAATTCGGAAACCTTTTATTTTGTCTATTTAAGAGCAAGTGAGTACATTGATTCATTAGAGATCAAGGTTTCATTGAGGAGGGAGGCGAGGATGGAAAAGAGAGAATGTGAGGAGAGATCTCATGGGATGGAATTTGAAAGAACTCGTGTTCAACGCACGCACACACGCACACATGCTTCTAACGGTGGCGACTGGAAGAGGTTTGAAGCCATGATGTCTTGGAAGTTATGAGCATCTAATGCCCGCATCTTGCTTTCTAAATTTCATTTTCCACTTGAAGAAGCACTGGGGGGGGGTTCATGGCTGTATTAGTTACTTTATTTCTTGTTAAATTCCTGACCAGAAGCAACTTAAGGGAGGCAGGGTTTCAGAGGAGCAGGTGTAGGGGAGCAGGAGACAGACTGTTCACATGGCAGTCAGAGTCAGGAAGAAGAGGAGTCGACAGGAAGTGGGCCAAGCTGGAACACCTCAGCTCCTGCTACCGGTGCCTCTGAGTTCTTATTAAAAAACAATCCTAGCTCAGTATTGCATGGCTGAAAAGATTCCAGTGGACGTGTGGACCATATTTACAGGAGGTCCACACACCGTGAGGATGCTCAGGAAGACGCCTTCAGGCGACACTGAGGACGGATCTCTCTTCAGTGTGCTGATTGCTTTTCCCTTAGCATTTACCCACTAGCAGGATTACTGGAGAGTATGGAAGCTGTTTTTAATTTGATTTTTATTTTAAAATATTTTTATTTATTTGTAAGAAGCAGAGAGAGGGAGGGAAGGAGGGAGGGAGAGAGAAAGAGAGAGAGAGAGAGAGAGAGAGAGAGAGAGAGAGAGAGAGAGAGAGAGGGAGAGAACACACACCAGGGCCTCCAGCTGCTGCAAACAAACTCCAGATGCATGTCCCACTTTGCGTCTGGCTTTACATGGGTGCTGGAGAATTGAACTCAGGGCATTAGGCTTTGCAGGCAAGCACCTTAACTGCAGAGCATTACTTCATCCTGGAAGCTCTACTTTTACATTTTTCTTGTGTGTGTGTTTATGTAGGGTATGTGTGGTGTGATGTGTAGTGTTATGTGTGTAGCATTTGCACATTTGCACAGATTCTTGCACCCTGTGTGCATGCATGTGGAGACCATTGTGTATGTTCTCTTGTGAAAAATGTGTACTCAGGTATGCATGTTTGGAATCTGGAAATTCCCCACAGGCTCGTGATTGGAAGGCTAGGTCTCCAGCACGTGGCACTATTCAGGAGGCTGTGGTGGAGCCTGGCTCCCGGTCATGAGGAGCAGACCATTGAGTTATAATCCTCCTGGTTCTTGCCTTCCTCTCTGCTTCCTGGTCCGCCTCAGTCTCAGTGAGGAGTCTGTGCCTCCCTCCTATTGCTGTGAACCGAGCGGCCCCGCCATGTCTTCCCTGCTCAGATGAGCTGAAACCCTCTGAAACCAGGAGCCAAAATCCATCTTTTCCTTACTTCAGTTGTTTGTGACGGGTGTTAGGACACAGCAGAACAAAAGTAACATGGTCTTCATTGTCTGTTTTAAAATCAGAATATTGGGGCTGGGGAGATGGCTCAGCGGCTAGGTGCTTGCCTGCAAAGCCTAACAATCTGTGTTTGATTCCCTAATACCCCCAAGCCAGTTGTACAAAGTGATACATGCATCTGGAGTTTGTTTTGCAGGGGCTAGAGGCCCTGGTATGCTCATTCTCTCTCTCTCTTCTCCTCTTCTCAAAAATAAATAAAAATATTTTAAAAACAAAATCAGATCATTAAAAATACCTTCACTCTGAGTTGTTTGAACCCTCATATATTTTATATCTCAATCCCTTATCAAATATATGTCTTCCAAACACTTTCCCAATCTGTGGGTTGATTTTTTTTAAATATTTTATTTATTCATTTTTCAAGCAGAGAGAGAGAGAGAGAGAGAGAGAGAGAGAGAGAGAGAGAGAGAGAGAGAGAGAGAGAGAGAGAGCGCACCAGGGCACTTGTGGCTTATGTGGGACCTGGGGAATTGAACCGGGGGCCTTAGGCACTGGAGGCAAGTGCCTTAACCGCTGAGCCATCTCTCCAGCCCAATGTGGGTTGATTTTTGCTCAGCTATTTTCCTTGCTTCCTTTGCTGTACAGAACTTGTAAGCTTGACGAAGCCCCATTTTTCAGGTTTTGCTTTGGTTGACTGCCTTCGAGGTCTTCCCACTCCGAATTATAAAGGATTCCCTCCTGTTTGTCCCAGGGGCCTCAACCCTTCCATTTAAGTCTTTCTTCCCTTTGAATTGATCTTTTCCTGTGGCATGAGAGGGGGGGTTATTTCTCCTGCTTGTAGATATTCCATTTCCCCCAATAGTTATTGAAGAGGTTTTCTCTTCTTCCCTGTGTATTTTCATCACGTCTGTCAGAAATCAATTGGCTTTCTGTATGGGTTTACCATTCGGTTCTGTTGTCATTTAAACCTGTTTTTATGTTAATGTTGATACCACACTCTCTTGGTTACTGTAACTGGGTATTCTGAGGTCAGGTAGTGTTCTCCCTCTAGCTTTGTTCTTGGTGTTCAAGATTGCTTTGGCCACTTGAGGTCTTTGTCGTTCCATATGAATTTTGAGGTGTGATAGACTGTGGGCACAGGGGGCGCTGCCGATGAAGCCGGATCAGACAGGAGCGCCATTCCTGCCAAGGTGGGTGGCATCTTCTGGCTCTGTTTGGGCTCCTGTCCCCAAGTGACACTGCCTAAAAGAAGCCAGCTTTCTCCTGCTCTCCTTCAATATTTTAATAATATTAATCAATTCACGGACAGTTCCATGACATGGGCTCTTCTTATCCATGAATATGGTATAGCTTACCATTTATTTTTGTCTTCACATTCATGATTTTTTTTTTTTTCATGAACATTTTATAGTTTGTCAGAGAGAGCTTTAACCGCCTTCTTGGTCAAATTTATTTCTGAGCATTTTATTGTTTTGTACATATTATAAATGGAATTACTTTCTAGTTTATCTTTCAGGTAGTTCACTGTTGAAATATAGAAGTGCTATTGATTTCATATCAGATTACACCTTTGCTAAATTCATTTATCAATCTTAATGGGTTTTGGTGGAATTTTTAGGATTTTCTTTTTTTTTAGGATTTTCTATAAATAATAATGTCATCTGAAAATAGGAAGGAACAAATCAACACATTCCTTTCTTGTTCTAATACTCTTTCATATATATGTATATGTATGTATCTTTGTTATTCAAAACTAGATACATTGTATGGGCAGATATTGCATTAGTATCCTAATTCCCGCCTCCCTGTCCCCAACTCACTGGGCATCCTCCTCAGTGGGGATGCTGGATCAACCTATGGTTTGGGAAAGATGGGAAGCACTCTAGTCAGCATGCCCCTCCCCCTTTGTGTGTTGTTGCTGAGGGGGTAATGTCTCTGGATATTCTCCCCCATCATGGCTCTTACGTTCTTTCTGCCCCCTCTTCCACTCAATTCCCTGAGTCATGGTGGTTGAGTTTTAAATCTGCTTTATTGTTGAGATCTGAAGATACTCTGTACTTCTGCTTTGGGATGTGTTGGAAATCCGTATCTGTCCCATTGACTTATCCTAGGCTGACTGATTGGCTGTGGGTATAGGTCTCTTGCTGATCCCACCACTCTCTCCAGGGTATCGTTTAGGGTCCAAACCATAGGCCTGGTGAGGTTCATTTCTTGCCGGAGTGTCAGCCATCCGCCTGTGACTCTTTGGTGGTGTTGGCATGACCACAGCTCTCTCACTGCCTTCTGCAAAATATAAACAGAGTCTCCATCGGAGAGTGAGATCAGTGTAGGTAAATGAGAAACACATTTCTAATTTGACAAGATTCTACTGGGATTAGCCTCTCTGTAGTTCTCTGGTAATGGGAATTTCTCCTTGGAGGCCAGGTTTTTGGTTCCCATAGGGTTTTGGGCTGGGTCCCAACTCCAGTTAGGGGTTCCTTGTCACTGAGTGGATTTCTCGGCCAATTTGAAAACTATTGATCACTCCCCACTGGTTTTGGCAGCTCTATTGAGCAAGTGCTTGGCTCACTGTTCTCTTCCAGAGGGGAGTGTGTTCAGCCTTCTTATGTGTAACAGTCTGCATTTTATGTACCAGTGGTTTCTGCTTTCTCCAAATATCATTGACCAACTTTCCCTGGCAGCTTATGCAACGCCTTCCAGCACTGCATTCAATACCCTCTGGGGGCTGGTTAGACCTGCAACTCCCAGTCCCAGTCATGGGTTCTTTCCCACACTGAGCTGTTGATCAAAGTGACTTACAAGGTTCCTAAACCAAGACAGGATTCTGTGAAAGCTCTTGAATACCCACCCCAGGCCAAAAGTAAGATCCTCTTGCTGAAGAAACCACAGAAAGTCATCGAACAACACTGAACACTCTTTCTTTCTGCTGCTTAATTGCTCAGGCTAGGATTTTTAGCACTATGTTTAATATAAGTGATAAGGAACACTGAGGCTTGTGGGGCAAGCACACCTTTAATCCCAGCCCTTGGGAGGCTTCGAGGTTGAGGCAGGAGAATTGCCATCAGTTGGAGGCCAGCCTGGGCTACAGAGTGTGTTCCGGATCAGCCTGGGCTACAGGAGTGAGACCCTGCCTTAGCTGCTCCCCCCCCACACCAAAAAAAAAAAAAAGAAGCCATACATCCTTATCTTTTGGGCAATTAATTTTGTAATAGATTTTCTTCTGGGAGAAATGCTTATACAGTTTCTCTTAGTTTTCCCCAGGGAGATACTTTTATACCTTGAAATCTTTTTAAACCCCTTAGAAAAGTTGCCAGTGAAATTCTTAGCAGGGTGTTGAAATCAAATGCTTTCTTCTTTTCGTTCCTTAAATTTTGTCAATTGACAGTATGAAAAGAAGTATTTATTTGAAATTCCCCTTGGGCCACATCTTTGTTACAGTGGAACTGGGCTAAAAATAATGTTTAAAAATCCCAACAGGTGATTAGAAATATAGTTCAGCTGAGCCAGTAGCTCATCCTTAAAATAACTTTATTTTTCCATTTTGTGAATTTAGCAGGGGGTCCTATTTAGCTAAAATGCTAGGTAGCTCTTTTCTCTGCAGGATTGGGCTAGTTAGAGGAGGATAGTCAAATAGGTTTGATCTTTGTTTTTTTTTTAAAGTGAACCCAAAAGTTCGCTTGAATTCCAAATAAATAAATTTCTAAGTTCACTTAGGTTCTGGAATAAATGGAAAAGTTAGTGCCGCATTAATCAGCACAGCTAATTGTCTTATGTAATTATGCCAAATAGTAATAAAACTAATAAAATGTAAATATCAAATGAGTGCGAGAACAGCCTCCCTCCGCTTTCCAAAAGTCACCATATTACAGCGTCAGATGACGGACGGACCAGCTTCCAGACGCCTGCCTTCTGAACAGGCTGTGTGAATTCTACTGAAAACGTTGCCGCCGTTCAGCGAGGGGATACTCCACTCCTCAGAGCATTGCTGCGAATATTTATGTAATTAAATATCATCGTTTCCCCATTTAATTCCTGGTGGCTTTCCCCTGGGCTGTTGCTCCGTTTCCTCAGGCAGGAATGGCCCAGTAAAGTCGCCGTGTGCTGACGGATCATCGACTTTAGGTGCTTGGGTGATGAGTCCCGAGTGACACTCAGTGTGATTTAACACATCAACCCAATGCCCACGCAGAAGCCCTAAGTAGGGCAGGTTGATGCAGCTTTAAATTGTTTTGTTTGAAGAGAAAAAAAATAAAGTTGTCTTCATGCGAGTCATTTGGGAGAGCCCACTTGAGCTCAAAGCCAACTGGCTGGTGACACCGAAAGGCCTTTGGGTGACAAGTGTCAATCGAAGAGAAAGCAGGGCATCCTAGAAGTCTGTGGGACCTGCGGCTGCGTGTGGAGGGTACAGTAGCCGGAGCCAAGGAGAATGGCTTTGGTCCTTGGGGTGCCCAAGTCTGGGAAGCAGAGAGTTCTGGGAGCGCAGGCCTGGATGGGACCCACTAGCCACCTCTTGTAGCCTCACGCTCCCTGTCTGGAAAATGGGAACCCACCCCTCCCTGTGCCCACCGTTATAGGAGGACGGGAGGCTCAGCAGGTAAATGCTCCAAAGGCACATGCAGAGAGCCATCCTCCCTGCCTGCCTGCCTACCCTGGAGTCCAGAAGGCGCGTGGTGTGGGACTTTGCAATGGGGGGGGGGTGTTCCTGAGACGACTGGTGTGGATGATGGCAGATAAAGCAGCCGTTCACTGGGCACCGCTCTTAGTGATTCTTGCTTCCCAGAGGGCAGTGGCAGAGTAGAGGCCTGGGGCGTGAGTGCACCTGCTGGCACGGTTGGTCACTCACACCCAACTGCCCCTCCACAGCTTCTTCGTACACAAGATCTGATTTTCGTGGGTGCTCTGCTGCTGAGCTGGGGGTGTGGTAATGAGGGGACTCGTAGCCATTAGTGATGTGCCTATCATGGGTGCAGGGTGAAGGGTGCTTGTCATACTGTGGCGAAGGGGAACCAGGTAGCTCTGTTGGTTGTCCTAAAGAATCAAGTAGAAGGGACTGGGGCCATAGCTCAGCTGGAAAAGTGTTTGCCTACGAGCATGAGGGTCTGAGCTTGAGTCCAGCACCCACATAAATGCTGGCCATGGTGGTGCACACCTGGAATCCCAGCCCCAGGAGGTGGAGACAGGAGGATCCCTAAAGCCAACAAATCCGGTCAGATAGGTGAACTTTGGGCCAGTGAGAGACCCTGTTTCAGAAAGAGGTGGATGCCGTTTAACCTGACTGTTACGTGAGTTGTCTCCTGACTTCCACATGCAGGCGTGTGCCACACACGTCCATGTGCCCACACACATGGGAACACACAGACAGTCATGCATGCACAGCGCACACGCACACACCCATACGCCCCCACAAAAAAAGCAATCAGGTAGATGAGCTCTTATTCCTGGGCCTGGCAGGGAGTCTCCTGGTGGCTTGTTCCAGCTGTGGACATACCTCTCCTACCCCGCGGCCTCCAGGGCTCAAAGAACCATGTCTTCATGTGGTTGCTATTTCGTTGGCTCTAAGTGTCCCCCTTATGTCCATGGTTCTGTCCTGCCTGTCTGTGTCAGGACTCTTGAGAGAGGGAGGCATGGATGGAAGGCCCTGGCTTGTCGGTGGGAACGAGGTGGGGCGCGGGCTTCAGAAGATCAGAGAAACAGCCTCTCAGTCAAGGTCACTTGAACTAGTGAAGCCATACAAAAGACCTCCAGCCAGCAGGACTGAGAGCCCAGCGTGAGTACACAGGCATGCACACACACCCATGAACCACTAAGAATGGCGAGGACAGCTGTGTTCCTGGTGGCTTTCTGTCTTGGATATTGCGCTAAGTATGCGCTACACACCTCGCTTTAATTTTCGCAATTTCCATGAGCTAAGCACCAATAACCACTTGTCACTATGGAGACGAGTTTAAGTGGCTGGTTCAAGGTCACACGGGTCATAAGTAGGGGAACTAACTGGAGCTCTCACGCTTGGCCATGGCAGAGTTATGTATAATGGAAGTTCTCCTAGGATCATGGTGCCTGTTAGAGTGAATGTTTGTGCCCTCGCCCAAGTTCATGTGTTTCGATCCTTCCCTTTGGTGAGGTGGTCAGCACCTGAGCGGGGAGTGCTCTTGAAAGGGAGTCCAGAGCTCTCTCAGTCTCTGGGCACCTGCGCTAATACGAGAGGTTGGCTCTTTATAACCCACAAGAGGACTCTCCCCGAAATCCGACCACGTGACACCCTGACTTTGGACGGCCACCCTCCAGAACTGTGATAAACAGAGGTCAGTAGCCTGAATGGACCATGTGTCTGGGAGTGGAAGCTCCCTTAGCCACATCAGCTTACCCTGTTGTCATCGAGCGTTCTCTTAGCAAACTGTTCCCACCTCATCGGTGTCAAATGCGTCCAGGTGCGTGAACCTGCCGCATGTACCTCGGGGAGCGGTGACGGAGGTCCCACTCAAGTGCCATGAGGCTGGTGATCACTGAACACCAGTGGGCCGTCAGTCCTGGGGGTTGGCACTCACGCTTCAGAACTGCAGAGGAGAATTCCTGCTTCAGCGCCATAGCGTAAAATCAGATACAGCAGCCACATCTGGAAGTTGGAGGGTTGAGTGTGAAATCTGCATGGCGTGGAGTAGAAACAGAATTCTACGGCAGGGTAATGATGTCCGAGATCAAAGGCACATCTGCTTCTCCTGAAGAAAGCAGCCCGGGGAAGGCGTCATCAAGGTGGGAGTGGAAACTGGCTCAGCCACCATGGAAATCAGTGTGGAAGTTTCTAGAAAGCTAAAGATAGCTCTGTCCTACGTCCCAGCTGTACCATTCCTGGGGCTGTACACTCTACCACAGAGATGCTTGATTATACGTGTTTATTGCTGCTGTGTTCACCCCAGCAAGAAGATAGAACCATCCGAGATGTCCACCAACAGATGAATGGACATTTTATTCAGCCATAAAGAAAAACAAAATTTGCAGGAAAAATGGATGAAACTTTAAAACTGTTATATGAAGTAAGCTAATGCAGGTGACTACTTCAGAGGGACTCCGTCTCCTGTCCACATGGATGCCGTCGGGCGGCAGCAAATGGCCTGTGGGAACAAGAGACAGGAGGAGGAAGGACGTAACATGGCCACCTCCACCCCACTACCTTAGCCGTTAGCGAGCTGCCTTTCTGGCTCAGCCCACAGGGAGACCCACACTGGAAATCTAAAAGTAAGCCATTCTCTCTGCCTGTCTGTCACCTCGTGTGCTGCGTTCCCTAGGTCCTTCTTTTAAGGTATTTTGTTTTCTCTTACCCTCTTCAGAAATCCTGTCTTTCTAAAAGCTACACACTCACCAGTGCTAAAATTGATAGCAGAACCGGATTTATTGTGATTGTATTGTATTGTATGAAGTGGAAATCTTTCTTATTGACAACGTTCATGCATGTATATAAGGCATCTTGCTCATCACCCCTCCCAGCACCGTCTCTTATCACCTTTCCCTGACTTCCCTCCACAACAGATCCTCTCCTTTCACCTAGCCTGTCTTCTACCTTAATGTCTTCCCTCTCTCTCTTCCTCTCTCTCTCTGCCTCTCTCTGCCACCATCCATGACAGTTGCTGTGAGGTGACGAGTGTTTGGAATTCATTCTTCCACAGCCCTCCTCCCCATCCTCTGGCTCGTCCCCTGTTTCCTTCCTCTCCTTCTCCGCAATGTGGACCAGCACTTTTAACTGAGTCTTCGGGGTCAGTAGGTGTCTCTTTCCCTCCTCCTGATGCTCCTGTGCTCTTTGTGTGCAGGATGCATGTGTGTGGATGGCTGCACTTGCATACTTTGTATGCGTGTGCATGTCTGTGGATGGGAGATTTGCAAAACGATTCCTCCTTCAACTCGGGATCTGCGTTTTATCTCCTGGCATCTTATGTTGCTTCCGTCCAGCCGCTCATGTGACCAAGCCTTCATGCTTCACCCAGTTCCTGCCTTCCCAGCTCACCCTGGGCTCATGATAGCTTTGTCCATTGCCAGGTGTGTGCTCACAGCCCTTCTGGTCAGCCGTGGCCAGCTCTCCTAGGCCAGCATACCCGGAGTCTCAGTCCTGGTTCACATTAAGACCACCGACCTCCATTTCAGTATGTCTCCAGGGTTGAGCCATAGCCAGCCTCACCTGGCCAATAGTGAACAGGGACGGCCTGTGGGCTGTGTGAAGAAGCCTCGCATTAGCCAGAGAGACGTGCCCAAGACCAGTGAGCCACGGGTGCATCGCTCCTCTCCCTTCTCTCCTTCACACCTCTCCTGCCCCCCTATGCAGCCCTGTCTCTCCCCAGCCTCCTTCCCAGCTAGGATTCAAAATGTTCTGTCTGGAAATGCAGACACGGGGCAACATGGCTCCCGCTGCAGCCCAGTTCTGTGTGTTCCAAAGCCAGAGAGGTGAGCTTGAACACGGAGCCCGCTGCCCCAAAACTGTGTTGGAAATCTCCAGGAGACCAATCGAATCACGAACTCTGAATGAAATACTCAGAGCACAGCGTTATTAACATCCGAAAGACTTGTGGGCAAATCACTTTTAAGTGTGACAAGGTCTCCAAACGTGTTTGGTCCGAGCACAGGGAAAAGCGATTCGGGGCATTATTTATGGCAGCCAGCGCCACTGGGATGCTCACTGCTCCTTTTAAATCTGGTGGAATCTGATGTGTGCTCTGCATGCTGATCACATCACGCCAGCCTGGAGGGTAGCTGGCTCTTTGCTTAGTAATTTCAGCATGCTCATTCCGAGATGGAGGAGGCAGGGGAGCCGTGGGCACACCATCTTCTGCTCCCCTGCATCCTAACCTGTGTGCTGGGCTGCAGCGGGGGTCTTCACGACCCTTGGTCATGTGACTGCAGTCCTCTGGCTCTTGTGAGCTTCATTCATGAGTAGCAATGAGTCTGTCCCATGCAGCCACCCCTCCTCAGGAGCCCTAGGAGGGTCCCCTGAGTACCTCTGTTTGCTTAGGACACTGGGGCATGTCACATGGGCACCTGCAGGGTGCCGAGGAAGGAGGATGACCTGGCCACGCTGGTCTCAGTGAGGCAGGAGGGATTCTGAACCGGCTGTCTGGGTGGGAAGCTCATATTTGTTACTTACTCACTTTGTGATCACCTTGTGCGAGACCTTGCGGTTCTTAGCTCCCGTGTGCACCGTGCAGGTTTCGAGGTGGCACCCAACAGGGGGATGTGACAGGTATTTCTGCATCTGTACCCTTTTTTCCACCACCTTCTCTTTGTCCCCTCATTCAAGTGGGCTTCAGGGATTAGTGCTTGTCATCATTTAAATCTGAAATGTCCCCCCACAGGCCACAAGCTTTAAATGAGTGGTCTCTCTCTGTAGAGCCTTTAGGAAGTGGGGCTCTGCCGGTGGAGGTTGGTCATGGGGGCGGGGAAGGGGGGCTTTGAAAGCTATACCCACCTGGCTCTGCTCTGCTGCCCCTGCTGTCTCATGTGGACCCGACTTCTCTGCCATGATGAAATCCCCCTGAAAGCGAGAGCCAGAGCGCTCCTTCTCCCTTAGGTGGCCACGGAAATGGGACTGCAGTGCTCTTATTAAAACAAGACTGTTGGAGTCGGCCTTCTCGTTGCTGCGACTAGGAACCCAACCAAAAGCAGCTTGTGGAGGAACGGGTTTATTTTGGCTACGGACTCGAGGAGAAGCTCCATGATGGCAGGGACAGCGATGGCATGAGCAGAGGGTGGACATCACCTCCGCCACAGCACTGCAAACAGCGGCAGGAAGCTGTGCCAAACACTGGCAAGGGGATGCCGGCTATAACTCCATAAGCCCACCCCCAACAACACAGCTCCAACAAGGTTCCAATTCCAGAACTGCCATCAGTTGGGGATGGAGCATCCAGAATATATAAGTTAATGGGGGACCCCTGGATCAAACCATCACATAGACCTCAAGGATTGGGGAGATAGCTCTGTGGGGGAGCACATCAATCCCCAGTTGAGCCCGGGGCCTTAAAAAGAAAAAGGAGATGAGAAAAAGAGAAGGAGAAAGAAAACCAGGGTCAAAACTTCATTAGGAAGACACCTCCCAAGGGGACACAGGTGCTCCAGGGAAACACAAGACCTCTGAGAACACCTTTGTCCCCTCGGTCGTGGGAGAGAGCGCGCGTGAATATCCATGATTCAGGAAGAGGCCTCTCACTGGTGCCTTGATCCTGGATTCTGTGTGATAAATCAGTTTCAATCACTTGTAAACCACCTCGCCTATGGCAGGTTTTCTTTGGTTTTTCGAGGTAGGGTCTGGCTCTAGCCCAGGCTGACCTGGAATTAACTATGTAGCCTCAGGCTGGCCTCGAACTCATGGTGATCCTCCTACCTCTGCCTCCCGAGTGCTGGGATTATGGGCATACACCACCACATCCTGCTAATGGAAAGTTTTGTTGTTGTTGTTTAGTTTAGTTTTGTTTTGTTTTTAGCAGCCCAAACAGACTGATGCAGTTCATTCTGGCTTCTGTGAGTTCCCACGGCCGGCTGGCTTCCCTGCAATCTCAGTGCCTTTTAGTTCCTTTTCTTCCCTCACTGCGCAAGACGCTACCTGGGGGTGGTGGAACGGCTCTCTGCCTGGGTCTTGCCCACAGGAGAAAAGCTTGCTTTAGTCTTTCCTTATTAAGAAGGATGCTCCCTGCAGCCTGTTTGGGAACATTGCTGTTTCTCTCTCATGCCCAGTGTTGCAGTCAACTTTCTAGTTGCTGCGCAGAAAGAACCCAAGCAAAAGCGGCTTGTGGAGGAATGGGTTTCTTTGGCTTATGGACTCGAGGGGAGACCCCATTCTGGCAGGGAAAACGATGGCATGAGCAGAGGGTGGACATCACCTCCGCCACAGCACTGCAAACAGCGGCAGGAAGGTGTGCCAAACACTGGCAAGGGGAAGCTGGCTTATAACCCCATAAGCCCACCCCCAATAACACAGCTCTAGTGAGGTTCTAATTCCTGAGCTGCCATCAGCTGAGGATCGATCTATCAGAACACATTCACTTGTTTGTGGGGGACACCTGGATCAAACCATGACACCCAGGAAATGTTAGGCACAGGGACTACAGGGCGTGAGTCAAACGAAGGGGACTTATTGAGAAAATGGTGGAGAAGCCCCAAAATATCAGGGCAGTCATGGTTAGGGTTTCAACCAGCATCCAGAGAAGCAAAAGAAAGAAAAGTTCCGCTTTCTGAGTTAGGACTCAGAGAAGTGGACGGGCTCAGCAGTGATCTGCCAGCAGCTGCCCTGAGGGAGGGGCTTCTGGGGCCTGGCTCAGCACGTCATTAGGAGATTTGCCTGACCTCTTTAGCACGTCATTAGGGGAGGGGTGGGCTCTTGACCAGGTGAGTGAGTGACAGGCTGTACTGGATTAGCTCTTTTTTTAAATCCATAATTAGATAATTGAATGAGCAAATCATGTGTTGGTATCCACGACTCCCCAATTTCCCTCTTCCCCATCCCCAATCAGCTGAGTATCCTCCTCTGTAGGCAGTCTGGATCAGTCCATGGGGCAGGGGGTTATGGGTAGCCTAGGAGTCAGCCCGGTTCCACCCCCTTTGTATGTTGTTACTGAGGGGGCCATGTCTCTGGGAGTTCTCCCCCACCATGGCTCTTACAATCTTTCCGCCCTTCTTCTCTTAAGGGGGAACTTGGTCTCCTCCCAGGGCCAGAGGACTTCATTCCTCTGATCAGGGAGGGTCATGACTCTTCTCTTTATGGTTTTTAAAATCCTGTGGAGGGGTGGCTATTACATTATCCTTCCTAATGTCTCCAGGGAATCAGGAGTTGAGGTCCGTAATGTCTTCCCTACCTTAAACATGATTCTGGTTGAGGAGAAGGTTACAGCCCTTCCAGTGACTGTACCCCTTTATCTGTACACTCTTCTGCAGGAGAGAGAGAGAGAGAGAGAGAGAGAGAGAGAGAGAGAGAGAGAGAGAGAGAGCAAGATGTAGTCTAGTTAGAAAAGGTACCTGTTCTCTCTGTGTGATTGTCAACATTTAAAAAAAAATCTCAATTTAACCCTTACCTTTTGAAAATAAAACTTTAAGAAAATGAATAGCTCTCAACTTGACCTTATATTTGCAATAGGAATTGTTAACAAGATTTCCCCTTCTAATCTAGTGGCTCTGAGCGAAAACAAGGGCCTTCTACCTTCGCGAGACTATTTTCAAATGCACAAAGTGTTATTACTGACCAGAACTGTGAGAAACACCCTTTTAACCTGCCAACATTGCTCTTTTCCCAGTGACCAAATCGCTGCACGCTCGCTGGCGTGGGCAGCCACAGCGAGCCACGGACACGCAATTGCCCGGTTAATTCCATGAGACATTATTGCTGGAAAAGGCTAAATCATCAGTTCAACCATGTGAGGACACTTGAAAAATCATCTTTAAAACATCTTCGCAATTTGTTTAGCCGGTAGTGGAATTTGTGCAAAGGATCAGTCATGATAACGGTGCTACAGTTCCATTAACAGCGACTTGAAATCGCAAAGTATTTGATTGTTTAGCTTTGCCAAAGCGTTTCTGTGTCCTGTTCTAGGCTGTTCACGAGTCTCTCCTCATGAGTGATGATGCAGACGATGAGGTTCAAGGTGTCTGAAGTAGGCAGTGGGAAAGGGAACTCTGGGTTCGGTCCCGTCTCCTGTCATGTGCGAGGCTCTGGGTTCGGTCCTGTCTCCTGGCACCAAAAAAGAAGTAACGTCAAAAGGAACTGATGACAGAAGAGGGCTTGTGGTATGAGAGAGGCCCTTGAGATGGTTATGTTGAAAAAGGAACCAACTGAACCATCCCCAAGGTCACACCAACTAGAAATGACCGCAACCAAGTCAGGAGGAAAGTGAGCTGACCTTCAAGCTGTCTCCTGAGACCCTGGAAGGAGCAGGGGGAGAGAGAAGGCAGAAAGACTGTTCTCGGTAGACAGAAGATGTGCACAGGGCCACTTGCAATAGTGTCCTTCTGGGGGTGCTTTTCTCCCGTAGCCGTCACTGTCCCTGTGAGCCCTGCCTTTGTTCAGAATCACACGGCTTGTCTTATTTTAAATCTCAGTTCCTGTGGTTCAAATCCACGTCTGTTAGCGCTTCAGAAAGAAGGCAGTTAAATGGCCGGTGGGCACCTCCGAGGTGAAGGCTGTTTGCCTGGAGTCTGTTCTCGGCAGTGTGGGTGAGGATCCAGCAGCAGCAGTAATGCCACCCTGCCCAGGCCTTGTAATGTCACGAGATCCCCCGGCGAAGAGGCCGAGGGTGGCCCTGGCTCAGGTGCATCTGTCTCTCCAGAGAGAGGGTCGTGTTTGTGGCTGGTTCAACTTGTGTCTGTGGGGATCTCGTCCTCTCACTTCAACCCTGACCTTGAACTCACTTCCTCGGGCCGTCTCCCGGCGTTGCTCACAGACGAGGCTACAACGGCTCTCCAGGCTTCTCCCGCACACCCCCAAGTGTATGCACAGCCTCCTTGGTCCCCATGCCGAATACTCTTCCTCGGGTTCTTGGGCTTGCGTGGCTAGAATTTTACCCAGTGAACCTTCTCCCTAACCCCAAGAACTGAGCTTCTTTTTATTTAAATTCCATCTATTTATTAATTTATTAGAGAGAGAGAGAGTGGGTGGGTATAGGTACACTAGCATCTGCTGCCACTGAAAACTAACTCCAGACACATGAACCACTTTGTGCGTCTGTCTGGCTTTGGGTGGTTACTGGGGAATCAAACCCGGGCTGTCAAACTTTGCAAGCCTGTGCCTTTAACCGCTGAGCCATCTCTACAGCCCCTAGCTGACATTATTTTTTTTTTCCAATTTGAGAGCTGCTTTTTATTTGTTTATTTCCATTTTTTATTGTCCATAATGAGTTACATTCGCTGACATTTTTAAGAAAATATTTTATTTCTATTTATCTATTTGCAAGCACACACACACACACAGAGAGAGAGAGAGAGAGAGAGAGAGAGAGAGAGAGAGAGAGAGAGAGAGAGAGAGCGCATGGGTGTGCCAGGGCCTCTAGCCACTGCAAATGAATTACTAGATGCATGTGCCACTTTGTGCATCTGGGGAATTGAACTCAGGTCGTTAGGTTTTGCAGGCAAGTGCCTTAACTGCTGAGCAATCTCTCCAGCCCTGAGATGCTTGATTAAAGGAAAAAAGATGAGAGAATTTAAAAGTAATTGTTCTGGACACAACCCCCCTCCGTGTTGGGGTACACTTACAATGACTTGTGTCTCTCCTGAAGAAGAGAGGGTCTCGTAAACACCTGTGCTCCGACGCCTAGCAGAGGGCCTGGCTTAGCCGACTCATGGAAGCTTCACTTTGAGGATGTTTACTGCCGTGTGGAGCTGGTCCTTGCACAGGGTAAACATGGTAGCTGAGGACAGAAGGCTCTTCCGCAGGCATGATGTGCTGGAGGCGACATTCTGCTCTGTTTTTATCTGGGTAGCTACAACTCTTATTTCCCGTTTTGAATATTTGCTTTTGGCCTTATTACTCCATCAGGCCTGCTTATTTCTGACTCATTCCTCACAATAGACGTGGGCGGGTGGGCTAACAGCGGTGGCATCGTTTTCTTCCGTTCCTCCGTTCCATTTCAGCTTTTATTAGCATTTAGTGCTTGTGGACGGCTTTCCCTGAGTCATCAGTATTGGGCTAATGGACTGGAACAGCCCAAGTTGAAAGGTAATTACTTACTCTGTTGCTGATATCCCAGATGAGAATAGGACTTATTAGATCTGTAATAATGGAAATCTGTGTGTAATGCAGATCTTTTAAGCAGTTTGAAACGATCTCAAATTCATCTCTCTTTGCCATATGTTAAAATGTCACATTATGGCTTTCAAATGCAGGATGAGAATTGAAGATTCAGAAGAAGCCTGCCTGTGGAAAAGTTCTCAAATCTGTTCTTTGAAAATCAGATGCATTTGTTCATCTCAAATCCAGCCTCCTCCCAGAAAGGAGCGCTGTCTGCGTTCACCCCAGGCGGTTGGCACCCAGAGGAACAGAGTTCAGTTCCCAAGGATCTGGAGAGCAGGTCTGGTGGCCCCTGAGTCGTGGGACCTCAGACTTGGTGACTGCACCCTGTGTTCAAAATGCCTCTGATCTAATGCTTTCCACCCCCTGTGTACACGCTCTGCTCTGGGGCAGCTTCTCCACAAATACTGACTTCTGCACGTGTGACTCAAGGCTTCGGGGAAAAGCCTCTTCATACTTCAGACTGAAGTTTATGGCAGTGAGCCAGGTCCAGGATGGAATCTGTGTCCTAACAGAGACTTGTGCTCTTCCGGCAGCTGTGATTCTAAGCTTTCCATCCATTTGTCTGTCTTCACGTCCATGAAATAATCCTAACTAATTTAGCTTTCTCCCTGGATCAGAGACTTTTTATATCCTGGTGCTGGGATTGAACCCAGGGCCTCGTGAAGGCAGCCAAGCACTATTCCAACCGAGGCACGTCCCTCGGAGCTCATGAGCGCCCGCGCTGTGGAAGAAGCTGCTGTCAGTTTTGGTGACTTTTCTTGTCACTGTAACACAACTTAAGAGAGGGCGCAGTCTCTGAAGGTTTTGTCCACCATGGCAGGGATGGTGGTGGAGCTCCCGGCAGGCAGCAGGAGCGAATGGCTGAGGATCCACACCTCTCAGCAGCAGAGGGGGCAGAGACAGCTTGGCCAGCGGTGGGTGAATTATATGATTATTATATCATTATATAAGACCCTTTAAAGGCTGGGGACATTTCACATTGAAGCCACGGCAATGGTGTGTAGTGTGCCGAGCCTGAGCCGCTTGTGGTTGGGAAAACCTCACAGAACTCCCTCAAGGACAGGTCGAGGTGAGCTGAGGTGAGGGGTCGCTTTGTGTCCCACAACGTGAGTTATTGCACACTTTAACAACTCATGCACCGCCAGGCACCAAAGAGGATCCTTGGAGATCAGGATGCTTGCACTATGTTTGCTTGTTAATTGCTTAATTTTTTGAGCTTTGGTAGTGTGTGTGTGTGTGTGTGTGTGTGTGTGTGTGTGAAGTTCTAGCTTCTACCTTGGACAGTCTCTTGGAGTTCACCACTGGGCTCGCCAGGCCAGCTGGCCCATAGACTTCTGGGAAACTGTGGTCTCTGCTTCTCTTCTTGCCATCGGAGCACTGGGATGACAGGTGTCCACCACAGCACAGCATCGGGCTTTTATGTGGGTCCTGGGGATCTGAACTCAGGAGCCGTCTCCCAGCCAGCTTTGGTGGTTTTGTTGATAAGCGTCCGTTCAGTCCTGTGATCTCGATGGGTGCTGATCATCCTCCGTGTGGGGAGGAAGGGCCGCATTGTAACAGCTCAAGAAGGAGCTGTTTGCATGGCATAGTGGCCGTTTGCCATGAGCCTGGTGATGTGGTCTGTCCCACTGAGGTCATCTGAGACCTTCGTAATATCTGGTATTTGCTGTTTTTATTATAATAATAATTATTATTATTTGGATTTCGAGGTAGGGTCTCCCTTTTAACCCAGACTGACCTGGAATTCACTATGTGTCTCAGACTGGTCTTGAACTCTTGGTGATCTTCCTACCTCTGCCTCTCAAGAGCTGGGATTAAAGGCGTGTGCCACCATGCCCGTAGCTGATGTTTTGTGTACTCATGAGCCTTTTCCTGCAGTAGATCTACTGGCAGTTCTGAAGTTTCTAAAATCCAGTACTGGAATGAAGAACTACCAGGACACTGTAGAGCCAAGGTGGGAGGGAGTTCATGCTACCTGTATGTGATATCTGTTGTATTTGAATATAAGTGTGCCTGTGTACACACGTACACACGTTCCCCACACATCTCTAGTTCAGGAGGATCTCACACACACACGTCCATCCACGTTGTATCTACATCCCTGCAGTCGAAGAGGATGAGGATGTGAAGGGCTGGAGGGAATCAGGCTGGGGACCCGGTGGCTCAGTGGAGAAGGTACTTGCTGGACTTTGCATCCCCAGGACCACATGAAAGCCAGCCGCAATCCCAGTGGACCTACAGTGAGAAGTGAGGTGGATATAAGAAAGTTCCCAGAGGCTCCCGGGCCAGAAATCCTGGCCATGTAGCAGTGAGCACCGAGACCCTGCCTCAAAGAGGTTCAAGTTGAGGACAGATGTCTAAAGTTGTCCTCTGGGCTCCATGCCTGCACTGTGGTACCACATGGACCAGCACTCACACACATGAACACATGAACACATGAACACATACACTCACACACACGCACACTCACACAGACTCACATGAATACACACACTCATACACACATGAACACACACATGAACACATTCTCACACATGCACATGAACATACACATTCTCACACACTCACACACACACATATGAACGCATACACACATTCACGCATGAACACGAACACACACACACACACACAAACACATATACACACAAAGAATGGGAAGGCGTCTACTGAGTTCCAGTCAAGAAACAAAACGAAGACGTTAGACGATCTCTTCAGACTCACTGAGCACCAGCTATGGACCCCGGGCACCTCGAGTCTGGCCCCTGACTCCCTCACCTCTAGGCCTGTGTCCTTCCCAGCACTTTGCTCAGTCAGGTCTTATGTTTCAGAAACATAAATAATTTTTAAAACATTTGATCACCTTCTAACGAGTGCATCTCTCCCCAAGGCTGGCAAACTTTGCGATTCTATCAGAGCAAGAAATCTTATTTTAAAGGGTCTGGCTAATTAGCCGTGACATTTTAAATGTCTGCATTGTCCTTGAGCTAAGAATGTGAAACTCTGAAGACTCAGGGGTGAGGACACTTTCTGATAGATTTTTCTTTCGTTTCACGTGTTCTGACGTGAAAACCACCGGAATCAGAGCTGTTCAACAATAATACCATTCCAAACAGGAAGGCAATTAAAAAAAAAAAACTGTTAGCTACAAGATTGCTGATTTTGTATCACAGAAAATACCACAGAGTAGGAAGAACCTCTTGTGGAGGAGCGGCATTGTGACAGACGTGTTTTTCTGGAAGATGAATTTCACCTTAGTGGCTAAAAGCATACATTCATTTTGCATAGCCCTCCATGGAGGTCATGGTCACTTTGATTCGTCATGATGGGGAAGGAATGGCAGAGTGAGTTCATGGCCACTTTCGTAGCTGAGCTCGAGGATAATGCAGGTTGGTAAGTGTTCGGGTCTCGAAGGGAGAGGGTTCTGAGACCCTAACACTAAGTAGGCTGTCATGAATTGGAAGTTCTTGACTCAGTTGAGACACCGTGAGATGCTTGTCCAGACAAAGAACCAGGGAAGACCACGATCGTCTGTCCCTGAGAAGAACACCATGTGCCCTTGCGGACCTCTTGCTCAGACCTACTGTCCCGTGAAGAGTTTGTTCATCAGTGCAGTTGTTAGCTGGTTTCTTGGGTCATTCTGTTGAGTTTCTGTTTGAACAGGGAAACGTGGCTCTTAATAGAGACCCTGTTGGCAGGTTCCTGCGCCCTGCAGAGGGTTAGAGAGGCACAGATCCCTCTGAATTCTGTCTCCCACTGAGCAGTATCCAGGTCACTGTGATAACCCTGGCGAGTCTGTGTCCCATACTGTGTCCATCTGTGTACAGTTAATTATTGACTTATTGTTGCTTCTAAAGCAGAGTAGTCAAAGACAGGATCACCATCTAATTTTAAAAATGTAGCACCATTCTCAAGTTTCTTATAAGAACCGCAAATATTTGGATCTACGCAATAAATAAGTACCAAAGACTGTAGACGGGTTGAATACCTCTGCAGCTGTGGGGCTGGGCCCTTCATCTTGACAGAAAAGAGGAACACTGAATGAGCCCCATGGTCACCCCGAGTGCTCACAAGTTATCTGATATAGCATTGGCTTGCTTTCTTTTTAATCTTTATTTTTTATTTATGCATTTGTAAGCAGAAAGAGGGAGAGAGAAAAAGAGAGAGAATATGAAAATGGGCGTGCCAGGACCTCCAGTCACTGCAAACAAACTCCAGATGACCGCACCACTTTGTACACCTGGCTTTATGTGGGTACTGAGGAATCAAACCCAGGTCATTAGGCTTGGCAGGCAAGTGCCTTGACCGCTGACCCAGCCCTGTGTGTTGCTTTCTTTTGTGGTGACACTCTTTGTTTCTGGTCTAGGTCTTAATACACCATCTACTAATGGAACTTATGAATTAGAAACACGGGCTCAGTGGTTGAAAAGACCTGGGTTCAAGTCCTGGCTCCAATCCCATTTAAGTCGGTTTTTCTTTGTGGTTTGCCATGGGATTTGATGAGAGATTGATAGTGTAGCATCTACCCGCCCTGCGAGCTCCCATAACACTCACGGCATGGATATGACCCCTAAGTTGTTCTGAGGGAAAAACACCTTCCCTGCCCTCAACAAATATGGACTTTCCACACTATGCCAACCTCCAATCCTTTGCAGACACTAACTGGATGTTTTCACAATTCACGTCAGCTCTGGCCTGACTCCCCAGAGCTCCTGAGGAGGCTCCCTTGGTCCCATAAGATTGTCCCTACTCTAGTTCAGATGCCAAGTACAAGTACCAGGTTGTCACCTCTGCCTCTGACAGGAGATCCTATGACCCCTCATCGGGTTCCACCCTTTGCTCACATGAATCAAGCGCTTCAAGTATGTGTTTTGGTTTACATAAAGGGTACAGCTCTGGCCCTGACCAGCGGAAAATGTGATGGATGTGGAAGGGAACCTTCTCTGGGCCACCACCCACCCGGCATCGTGATGTGTTTACCAACCCAGAAGTTCTCTGCATCCATCTAGAACTTCAGGATTTTTATGGAGGGTTCATTCCCTAGGCCTGGCTGAGTCACTCGTTGGCCTCCGGGGAAGGGGCTGGAAGTTCCAGCTCTCTGATGGCTTGCTTGCTTCTCTCAGTAGTCAGTCCCCATCCTCTGGGGTCACTTCATTAGCATAAATTCAAGGATCGTGAGACTTGTTGTGACTCACATAAAATGAACCTTTTGGCCTTTCATAAATTCCAAGGGATTGTGGAGCTTTGGGCCAGCATCCAGGGCCAGAGACCAAATCCATGTTTTTACCGTGTTACAGCTGTGTCAGAGACCAAGTCCATGTTCTTACCATGTTACCATGTGTATATGTAGCATGTTATTTTCCATCACACACTGCCGGGTGATTATGATTTAGTTTCTTACAGTTGACTGCAGTGAAGGAAAACAACAAACAACCACCATGTTTCAGGGGGTGGAGGATTGAGATGTGTTCTACGAAGTGGTTCGTCTCCACCTCAAAATGCTATCAAGTGCACGAAAACTGCTCCAGCCCTCCTCCTTTGGGGACTTCCTGAACCTGACCTCCACCTGGATTACTGCATTCCAGCCTCCCTCCCTGGGCTTCCTGTGAAATCCGGTTAATCCAGCCAACTCGGATTAAGCACGAGACACCAGAGGACAAGGTGTAAAGTGTCATGAGTGTCCATGGAAGGGGACAGAACAGACCAGCGAGCACAGAGTGTAGTGACAAGTGTCAGAAAGTAAGCTGGAGAGACATGGGGAGAAGTGAGCAGCAGATGCTGTTGTGCAGAGCGGGCTGGAGAGGATCTCGCTGTCCATGAATACAGAGCAATGAAATGAGAGAGTGCGCTAAGCAGATACTGACAAGAAGACGGTCCAGGCAGCTGGAACAGCATTGCCAAGACCTTGAGCTTCTTGACATGTTCAAGACAGCATACTGTAAAGCTGGGAAGGAGGGAACCAATGGGGAGAGAAAATGAAGTTGGAAACCAGCCCGAGACAGACCCTGGAGGGACCTCAGACCGAAGTACAGGCTGTGGGATGCTTCCTGAGTGTAAAAAACTTCAAAGCTAGAGAACACATGTGCTCTGAAGACCGTTACTCCTGTTTTCCCACAGAGGACGGATGGGGTGCAGGGGAGCTCAGAGAAAGAGTGAGACATTGGTCACGGTGGAGGAAGTAAGTGAGAGAGGTGGTGAGCAGTGGTCACCATCCAGGCACCACAGAGATGGAGCCAGCGGGACATCCCCGTGTCACATGGAAGTGTGTTGCCAAGAGCGTCAGTGCCCTGGAGACCTCGCCTCTAGCCCACGGCCCTTCCTCCATGGCCTTGGTGCCTCAGCCTGGCTGGGATCAGTGTGCATTTTGTCTGAGGGACTAGGTGGGGAGAGTAATGCAAGGAAGTAAAAGAAATCCTTTCCTCCTCAGAATGCAGACATATGAGTGAAACATCGGGATGGGGTGGGGAGAGGAGATGCCATGTTCTTGGCACATGCACCCATCTGCAGCTTCCATCTGGAACCCCACCATTTGAGGCTGGGGGATGGACAGGGAGGAGCAGGGAGCTTCAGTGTCTTGCGTGTTTCTATCATCTGTGTTTCAGAAGCAAAGTCAGGCTTCCGAAGCCCAGGTCCAGATGACTGCTCGTTTTATTTATAGAATGGCCAAGAATATCAGAATGAGGGTCTTTGAGGTCAAGGGTACAAACAATGCGTGTGTGTCTGTTATCTAGGGTGCGATAACTTGTTCTCGAACTTGGCACCCCAAAACAGCACACATGGAGATCTGGACACAGCTTCAGGGTTTCCTGTCTGGTCTCACTAAGGTGCAGGCTCACCCCGGGAGGTTCTGCTTCCAAGCTCGCTTGTGTCGCTGTTGGCAGGGTTAGTTTCTCAGAAACTTTGTCTGAGGGCCTTAGCTCCTTGCTGGCTGTTGCCTGTGACTGCCACGTAGGCTGGGTCTGAATGGATCCCAGTGAGCTTTGTTTGAGACCCACAAGAGCCAGGTTCGGCCTTAGCGTGTCCAGCTAAAATCCAGAGCTTTTGTCCTATCCCGTCAACACGCTTCAAAGCATAGCCTGTAGTCCAGAGCAAGTCTTTCAGATGACACTCGATGAGCCCGTTGCCCCTCCCCCACCTGCCTATGGCCTCTTCCTTCAGAGAGTCGCCTGGCCTCAGAGACTTTCATGTGCAGAACCCTCAGTGCATAGTTTAGTTTATCTGGATTCCTGGCTTTGTGTGTGCCTTTAGCGCCCAAGGTCTTCTTGGCTTTCTAGACTTGGCAACACCATGGCCCTTTCTCCTGGTCCTGTCATTTGAGGCCATGGTCACAGCAGATGTGGGAAGCAGACGAGACGCTCAGTACAGCGCTGTGTGAGAACCACCAGAAGGCAGGCCTGCAGCACGTCCCGGGGTACTCAGGCCTCCGTTGCCAGGGACCAAATGTGAGTGATGGGTCAGGAAGTTCAAGGTCTGCGAAGTGCTGGGTCGCTGCCCGAGATCTACTCTTGGTAGAACCAAGAAGGACCCTGCCACAGAGAAGCCACAGCAGGGCCCAAGTCATTGGAATCACAGTCACGGGCAGAGCAGAGGTCCGACAGCTTGAAGCAGTAGCCGTGAGAACAGAAATAAAAAGGCTGTTGCTGTCAGCTTCTCGTTGCTGCACCAAGAACCCGGCCAGAAGCAGCTGGTGGGAGGAAAGGTTGATTCTGGCTCACAGACTCAAGGGGAACTCCATGATGGCAGGGAAAACGACGGCAGGAGCAGAGGCTGGACGTCACCTGGTCAACATTGTTTGTGGACAGCAACAGCAGGAAACTGCCAGACCCTGGCCAGGGGGAGCTGGCTGTCACACCCATTATCCCGCCCCCAGCGATACACCTCCAACAAGGTTCCAATTCCAAAGCTGCCATCAGCTAGAGATGGAGCATTCAGAACACATGAGTTTGTGAGGACCCCGGGTCAAACCCACACAGGGGTTATGACGTAGAAATCCAGATTGAGCGGGGTAGTGCTAGTGAGGCGAGAGCACAGGGCGGCCCCAGGGCTGCGGCTGGGCTGTCCCTCCCACTCTTCCCGCCCCTTCCCTTCAGTCCGCCTCCTCTCCAGCCTCCCTTTTATTTTCTTAAAGATGTTTCCGTGTTTCTGTGTGCAGTATGTTTATGTACAGTATATGCAGGTATCTGTACAGAATGCACATGTGTGCAGAGGTCAGAGGGGAACGTGGGTGTCCTCCATCACTCTTAGGGGTGTTTCCTTGAGATGTGCTGAGGAGATGGAACCTGAAGCTGGAACTTCTCGTTGCAGTTGGACTGGTTGACCAGTAATCCCCAGTGATCCTCCTGTGCCCGCCTCTACAGGACCAGGGTTACAAGCATGTAGACACACACCTGGCTTTTATTTTATTATTTATTTTTATTTATTCATTTTCAAGCAGAGAGAGAGAGAGAGAGAGAGAGAGAGAGAGAGCATCAGGGCCACCACCTTGTGGGTCTGGCTTATGTGGGTCCTGGGGAATTGAACCCAGGGCCTTAGGCACTGGAGGCAAGTGCCTTAACTGCTGAGCCATCTCTCCAGCCCCACGCCTGGCTTTTTACATGGGCTCTCACGCCTGCATGGAGCAAGATCCTAGCTACTCTTTTCTCTCTTCACCGTCCCTTCCCTGGAAGCCCAGGCCTGGAAATAGAGCATGGCTCCCTGCTTGCTGACTGGAGCCAAGGCAGACTTGATACCGGGGGAGACAGAGCCGAGGCTGGTGTGGGTGGCATTGGGGGTTTGGTGGTTCTAGTCGTCAGGAAGGGGTGGATTCCTTTCTGCTCACCTACACAGGTGGTCTTCAGCATTGTTCCCATGCTCTGAGTTTTCCCAATTGATAGTTCTGGACTCCAGAGCTACAAGAAGCAGGAGGAATCAGTTTCTTGCCTGGACGAACCTTCCCTCTGGATGGGGGCGCTTTGCCTACTGTGTTACATGTCGTCACAGTCTCAGCGGACCCCTCTCTCAGGCGTGGGTGGGGGACCTGTGTGGCTTATGTTGGGTTCCAGGCTGTTCAGTATGTGTGAAATGCCTCCCTCACCTCTTCTTTAAAAGAAACCACACCAGGGGTCCTTTGGTTTTGTTCCAAGTGTATCAGGGCCATTTCCTTCACCAGATCCACCTGATCACCCTGGTGGGCAGGGAGGGCAGCCAGGACCCTGTCTGAGGGGTGGAGTGGTCCAGAGCAGACGTGTTCAGTGCCACACCAAAGGATGTTGCTGCCAGTCATGTCACGAATGACACTGCACCCAGGATTCGCACCTGTGCCTCCCTCCTCAAAGCCAATGTTCACAGCATTGTCACTCCTCCGTGAAAGAAGAGAGAGCAGGAGTGAACGAAGGGAGAGAAGCTAGTGGTGATGAATAAACCATGAGAGGAAGCCCTTTGCAAAGGCTGTTTATTGCAGGCCTGAGGTTGGGTCTTAACTGCTCCTGCGCCTGCAGCTTCTGGAAGAGATTCTCAGCATTTGCCATGAAATCCTCTTCTTCGGGCTAAAGGGCTGCCATCGTCTTCCATAAAGCCCCTGCCCATGGCACCTCTGGGGACGACTACTCTCAGTGAACGCCAGACGCCTTGTGGACAGCGGGCTGGTCGCAGCCAGGGTGTGGCAGGCTTTAGAATTCATCACAAATGACCCAAAGTCCCCAGAAACACATTCAGTTCTCCCTCGGCAGCTGCAAGATGCTGCCAGCTGTGAACCTAGGGTTTCCAAGCGCCGGGCGAGCGGGCCAGGCGATTGATGGACAGAGGTGTCCGTCTCGGCCTCAGAAGAAGTGCTCTGTGGGTCGCCCAGGGGGATTCATTAGAGCCACGGTCACAGTGTAACGCCATAACTGTAGCAGGGCGTGAAGAGCCATGCGAGCAGAGGAAGCACCAAGATCAGACTTGTCTGGCAACTCAAGATCTGGCCCCTGAGCACCCTTTGGTGCCTTTCACCAAATCCAGACCATAGGCAGAAGCACAGTCCTTGCCCCGCACCTGGGAGCCTGTGTTCCCCTCTTTCAAGGTTGAGCCCCGCTGCCAGGACCAAGGACGTGTATTATTCCCATTCCTGTTTTCAGATAGACACTGAAGCCGAACAGGGTGCTGTGACTTGCTTGGTGGGGACAGGAGCCCTCCAGAGCGTCGCCCAGCCCCCCTCCCCTTCTTGCACGACCCTCTCTGCACCCCT
Organism: Zapus hudsonius; assembly: GCA_004024765.1. NCBI lineage: Eukaryota > Metazoa > Chordata > Mammalia > Rodentia > Dipodidae > Zapus > Zapus hudsonius. Next base: position 38,236 of record PVHP010011731.1, read on the forward strand.
CCCTGAGGACAGGGTTCTAGTTGCCTGTGGTCCCAGGCTGAGCCCACTGGGCTTGCTGTCCTCCTGGGGACTTTTCCTGAAGGAGAGCCCCTCCCCAGCGTCACATCACGCTGCTCCAGGACGGGGCTGGCAACCGATTTCGATCAAGGTCCAGATGGTAAATATTTCAGGCTTTGCGGGCCATACGGTCTCTGTCACAGCTCCTCACGTCTGCCATTGTAGACTGAAGGCAGCCACGGAAAATATATAAATGAATGAGTGTGGCTGAGCTCCAATAAAACTTTATTTCATGACACTTGAATTTGAATCTTCCAGGATCTGCATGTGTCAAGAACCATTTTTCTTCCTGGTTGCTTTCTCAGCTCGTGGCCCAGAACGAAAGCAGGAGGGTCACTGGGTCCCCGACCAAGCAGTGACCATTTACCTGTGGGTAAAATTGTCACTGCTCTTGGAAGCACTTGTGATTGAAGACTTCAAGCACAGGTGAAAGCTTTGTCACCTAGAGGGGTTTCGGCTGCTGAGCCTGGGATGTGGCGGGTGGGGACGTGACGTCACCAACAGCTGCCTCCACAGGAAAGCGGGTCAGTCCCACTGGGTGGGTATTGGGGATGTTAGATTGAAATCCCATCCCGTATGCCATTTGTTTGAGCTCTGTGTAGACAGGAAGGTCTTGCTTTGCTTTCTGCAAAGTACCAGGCTTAGATCTTTTTGTGTGAGCCGTCACCAGGCATTCTGAGGGCTGATCCTGTACATTCATGCTTTTGAGTGTTGGCAGAGGGATGGCTTTTGTTTCTGAACAATCTCATGGACTTACATCAAGTTTCAACTTCAGCTCTACTTTTCAACTCTACTGGGTTTGAAAGACATGGTCCCTGCCACCAGGCCGCAGAGGACTCCTTTAGAGCACCTCTGCCCCATGGGAGCTGAAGCAGAGGGTATGGTCAGCAGCTGGCCATCTCCATGGGACCAGGAGCCTCTTCTGCATTAGGTCACCTGCCTGAGACTTGCCTAGTGATTTCTGGATGGCCTCGAAGAGTTTCCTCTGTGCCATTCCTGGCGTACATCGGAGTTCAAAACTTTCATAATTTGGAAAAAAAGCATAGCATGTTTGTTACTTTGCTCATTGCTGGAACAGAATACCCGACGGAAGGTTGTTGAGGATTTATTTTCTATTTAGCGATGGGAGGCATGGCAGTGTTCATAGTGACCTCAGCAGCTCTCTGTGCTGGTGGTGGGAGCTTGAGGGAACTTGCTTATAGCATGGAAGATCAGGAAGGAGAGAGAGAGAGAGAGAGAGAGAGAGAGAGAGAGAGAGAGAGAGAGAGCGCTCAGGCCAGAGCAGACCAATAACCCTCAAGTCCTGTTCCTTTTGTGCACACCTGCCAACTAGTCCCCACAACCAACCGAAATAGTGCCAGTAGCAGGGGACACATGACTTAGTCTGAGAGACACATGTCACATTGAACCCTAACACATAGAAATGGAACGGAGATTCATACCGAGGCTCGTTCTCATTGGTGCCCGGGCCAGCTTTCACCCTTTGACCTTGTATGCTAGGGACCTCGCTGGGACTGCCTGATTTGCAGTCACCCTTCCAGAAGACCCCCCCCCCCACAGCCCCAATGAACACTTATCTCATATCTTTCTTTAAAAACTAGGTCATGGTACTCTGAGGAAGAAAAATAAATCTTTTATAATGACAGGGTACAACTTCTTTGTCATTACTCCTCCCCAGAATGTGCTGATTCTATAAAGATGTGCTAGTAAGCGATGGCCGCTTGCTGCTCTTGTGTTGATATTGGGCTTAGACGCTCCCTTGACGTCGCACCCCTGCAGCTTAGATCCATACTCTGCTTGTTTTCTATGCTGAGGTAATTCTATAGTGGCTCTTGGTGCTGAGGAGATAGGACTGTCCCTTCCTCGTCCTCTGAAATGATTTCCCTTACGCACTACACTCTCCGGGGATTTGGCTTGAAGGAATGGTTAGCGCCATGGAACTGGGAAAGTTTTGCTCTGGGAACGAAAACCTTGCCGATCTGCCTCACAAGCTTTGAGTATTTGCCGGCTTATGATTTAAGCAATTAGGGAATATTTATGGGTGTAGGATTTCTCACAAGATTAGAAAGGACTTTTTAAAAAAGAGTTTAAGACCCACAGAAATTGTAGAAGTAGGGCCGAGGTCCAACGCGCCTTTCAGCCAGCTCCCCACAACGGTTCCTTCATGAATCCCGCAGGTGTCGTCCTCTTAGCTCAAGGACAGGCTACGTTTGGATTTCACCAGCTATGATGTGACTTCATTTGTGGTGATTGTTCTCTGCATTTGTGTGAACCTCACCATAGTAAACGTACGCGCTCCCTTGACAGTGCCTTCCTTATAACACTCCTTCCAAAGTGCTCTGCAGAACATGTCACTAGATTTTGAGAAAATGGCTAGGGATTTTACACGTCTAGTGTGCGTAGTATGTGGATGTCTTGTAATCCACATGTGTGAGCAGCTGTGCACACCCTGTACCCAGACGTCCAGAGTGGAATCCCAATGTCTTCTCTTCGCTTGCTTGGGTGGTTTCCTGAGATGGAGTCTCTCACTGAACCCAGAGCTGCTATCTTCAGTCAGACTGGCTGACTCGTGAACCCCAGCAATTCTCCTGTCTCCGTCCCCCACAGGACTAGGATTGTAGGCATGCCCGGCTCAGCCGGGCTTTTTATGTGGTTCCCGAGGATCAAAGTTAGTTGCCTTATGCTTGTAGGACAAACACTCTTACTCGCTGAACCAGCCCCTGGCCCGCAAATGTCTAGCTTTTAATCGATTGCCAAAGTGATACCTTTTCAATGAGTGAGAGAGAAGAAGTGGAGAACCAGAACTATGTTCAGGCTGTGAGCACTTCCACAGCCCACGTCAGGGTCCCTGTGTGGGTGGGCACGAGGCAGGAGCTCACCTGATTTTTGTTTGAAAAGCACATGCTCTCTTGATTGAAGACCACAGAACCTCTGTCAGAATTTAGCACTGGCTCCTCTGCTCTCCACTCCACTCCCTTCGAGGGCTCTCCTTGAACGACACCACAGGGCCTTGACTACTATAACCTCCCATTTACGTGCAAAATCAGTTTCACTATTTAGGTTCTTTAGATCTTCTGTATAAAATTTAGAATCAATTCATCTTATTGGTATGTGATGGTTAAGTTTTGATGTCAACTTAACCTTTCAAGTAATCTTGGGTGGGTCTCTGAGGATGTTCACAGGAAGGCAGCCTTTCAGTAGGGGGCAGGATGTAAGGAAGCTCAAAGAAGCTAGAATTAAACATCCTTTTCTGTGTGGGCAGTGCAGGATGGAAATTCCAGAGACTCAGGAAGCCATTAAGTCTGGGATAGAATTGCAAGACCCCACCCTAGGGCTCTATCAAGGTGAAAGAATTCTCTCCTTGCCCTCCTGCCTGTTCCCTGTTCTGTGTGTGTGGTGTAGGTGATGGGTTTTTCTCTCTGCTCAGACCTGTGAAAGAGGACCAGCCTCTTTCACTTTTATGGGACTTCCCCTGGATCTGTAGCTTGAATAAATCGTTTCCTCCCATAAACTGTGCCTGGTTTGGAGATTCATCCCAGCGGCATGTGGCTGACTGCAACATGATATAAAAACCTTCCCAAAGTTTTTATTAGCTTCACTGTAAAGTGCAGGCTCTTTTGAGAGAATTGCCCTATTAAAAATATGGATTCTTCCCATCTATGAACGTGGTATATGTTCTCACTTACGTAGATCTCTTAATTTCTCCCAACAATGTTTTATGATTTTCAGGGTATCAATTTTACATATATTCTGACAAAAATTTCTTGTATTTCATAGAATATTCACTTTATGGGCTGAAATGGTTAGAGGCGCCTGATTGCAAAACCTGCTTGGCCTGGGTTTGACTCCCCAGTACCCACGTAAAGGCAGAGGCACAAAGTGGCACATGTATTTGCTTTCAGTGACAAGAGGCCCTGGAGTGACCATTCTTTAATTAATATTTTGTGACTTTCATAAACTTATGAGTACCGATAGCTTTTTTCCTTTAGGATAAAAAAATTATGTAATTATGTCTTCTGCATGGAAAGAAAGGTTTTCTTCTTTTCTTTCTGCTTGATGATATTTCTTTTGCTTGCCTTTGAGAACTGAGGAGGACCCCACTGTAGTGTTGAGCGGAAGTGGAGTGAATGTACGTCTTTTCTTCACTCCTAATTTAAGGTTGTAAACAGTATTTTTTCAACCATTAAATATGCCATATGTAGATTTCCTTTGTTAAGTTTCCTCTCAGCTTACTAAAAAATATATGTATATTTTTAAAATTCACAAAACATCAGGCTTGGAAGGTAGCTCAGTCTTGTGCCTCTTCAGCATCAGGACCGGAATTCAGCCCCCAGCCCCCATGTAAAAATGCCATCATCCTAGCACAGGGGAGGCAGAGACCAGAGGATCCCTGGGGCTCACTGTCTAGCTAGTACAGCATTGGTGAGCTCCGGGCCAATGAGAGATGCTGTCTCAAGAAGAGGTAGATAGCGAATGCAATGAATGACACTTGGAGGTTGTCCTCTAGCCTCTCCTGCATGCACACACATGGGCATGCAACCCCCACACACAGTGTTCCAAACACATGTGTCTCTACAGGTACACACGCACACCCACGAAAATTCACAAATATATGTGTAATCGTGTCAAATACTTTTTAATTTTTTAAATATCTTTATTATGAGTAAGTACATTGTCTGAACAAATCTTGTGAAGGTGTCCCCATTTCCCTCCTCTCTGTCCCCTACCCACTGGAGTCCTTCTTCGGTGCACATACTGGATCTTTCCACAGGTTAGGGGGTTATGAACTGCACCAGAGGGAGCCAGGTTTTTGTTTTTTTTTTCTTCCCTCTTTGTGTATTGTTACTGAGGGGAGCCATGTCTCTGGATAATCTCCCCCACCATGGGAGTCTTTCCTCCCCCTCTCCTGCTCAGTTCCCTGAGTCATGGTGGGTGAATTTTAGTCTGCTTTGTTGTTGAGATCTTAAGTATCTCTGGATCTTTGCCCTGGGTTGTGTTGGGTATCGTTGGTGTCTGTCTCCATTGACCTTTCATGGGTTATCAGACTTGCTGTGGTGATTGGTCTCCTGTTTGTCTCCTCACTTTCTCGTAGGTTTCATTTGAACCCTGTGTGAAGGTCAGGGGTGGTTTGTCTCCTGCCAGGATGTCAGCCATCATCCAATGTCTTGTTGGTGGAATTGGGTTGTCCCCTGCTCTCTCACTGCCTTCTGAAAAATACAAACAGAATCTCCTCAGAGAGTGAGATCAATATAGGTTAAATGAGACGACATTGCTATTTTGGCTCCTAATGGGTGTAGCCTCTCTGTAGCTCTCTGGTAGTGGGAATTTCCACTAGGAGCCCGAGTTCTTGGTCCCCATAGGATTTTGCCATGGATCCCAGTTCCAGTTAATGGTTCCTAGTCACTGAGCAGATCTCTTAGCCAATCAGTAAGCCGTTGATTACCCACCTGGGTTTAGCGCCACTATTGCACAGAGGAGCACTTCTTGACTTGCTGGTCTCTTCCACATAGCCGTGTGTTCCGCATCCTTGTGACAACTGTCTATATTGTATACCAGTGGTCTCTGCTTTCTCCAAATATCATTGACCAATTTCCCCTGGCAGCTCATGTGACACCTTCCAGTGCTACACATGCTGCCATCTGGGAGCTGATTACCATTCGAGCACTGACTGGATGCAGTAGGATCCCACTGTGCTGCTGCTTAGGAGGGACGTGCTGGGACCTTCAGCTACTTATATGTGACACATCCAGGCTGGCAAATGACCTCCTTTAATGTCAAGCACAATTAAATTGTTCAGCTTTATTTTCATTCTCCAATGCAAGAGGAGAAAAGCTTATTTCTTACAGGAATCACAGTGAGTAGAAATAACCATCTTTATATTTTCATCTAATCAAAGGAAAAAAAAAAAAACCCTCCCGAATTCAACTAAACAACCAGTCAACCGAACAAAACTCCGCCAACATACAGAAAAGTCTGTGTATTGTAGTCAGGCCTTTGGCATGAATCTAAATTGAGCTTCCCTGGGAATTTTGAAAAAAAAAAAAACATTTTTCTTCATTGTTTTTGTGAGCCCCGCAAAGCAGAGCTAGAACTTCCCCAAACAAAACAGCAGGAACAGCCGCTCACAATCCCCTGGATAATGCAAATGAATAAAAATTGTCAAAATTATTGTAAAAGTGCTAAAAGCCTTGCTTTGATATTTCCTGCCCCATCCCTAGACGTTGGTGGTTC
>PVHP010011732.1:0-44632 GCA_004024765.1 Zapus hudsonius
GTTTGATTTCTCAGTGTCTCGTCATTCAAACAAGAAGCATCTTTAGCAATAGGATCTTACCATCTAGTTCTGATGGGCAAATAAGAGCATTGGCAATCACCCATGTTGTTTAGGGGGGCATACGTGTCTGTTTTAGTGCCGGTACTAAGTGGTGGTTTTATTACTCTGGCTACATAGCATAACTTGAAATCAGGCATGATAATACCTCAGCAATTTTCTTTTTGCTGAGGATTGTTTTGACTATCTGAGGCCTTTGGGGTTTTCATATGAATTTTAAGATTTTTTTTTCTATTTCTGTGAAGAATGGTGTGCCTTTTGATTAGGATTGTTTTGAATCTGTAGATTGCTCCTGGTAGGATGACCATTTGTATAATATTGATTCTTCCAATCCGTGAGCAGGGGAGATCTTGTCATCTTCTAGTGTCTTCCTCAATTTTCTTTCTTCAGTGTTTCAAACCTTTCATTCTAGAGATATTTTGCTAGCTTGGTTAGGATTATTCCAAGGTATTTAATTTTCTGTGGCTATTGTGAATTGTGAATATTTTCCCTATTTCTTTCTCAGTATGTTTGTCATTGATATATAAGGAAGCTATTGATTTCTTTTGTATCCCGCCACTTTGCTGAAAGTGCTTACCAGCTCTAGAAGTTTACTGGTGGAGATTTTTGGGTTTCTTATATATAGAATTATATCATCTGCAAATAAAGAAAGTTTGACTTTTTCATTGTCTCTGTATCCCTTGTATTCTTTTCTTTTATTCTCTTGTCTTATTGCTCTGGCTAATATTTTGTGCTATACTTAAACAGAAGTATGGAAAGTAGACAAGACACCCTTAATCTTAGTGGAAATGTTTTGGGGTTTTCTCCATTTAGCTTTAGGTTTGTCATATATAGTCATTATTATGTTGAGATATGTTCCCTCCATCCCTAATCTCTCCAAGTTATCATGAAAAGAATGTCTGATTTTTGCCAAAGGCATTTTCTCTATCTCTTGAGATGATCCTATGATTTCTGTTTTAAAACCTACTTATGGAATTTATTACATTGATTGCCAACTTGACCAAAGTGAATGACCTTTTTCTATGTTCATGAATTTGGTTTATAAATGTTTTATTGAGAATATTAGCATCTGTGTTTATTACAGATATTGGCCTATAGTTTTGTTGTTATTTCTATTTGTTTTGCTATTAGTGTAATACTGGCTTCATAAAAGAAGTTAGGGAGTATTTGTTCTTTTTTCTTTTATGAAATAATTTGAGAAGTATTGGTTTCAATTCTCTAAAGGACTAGTAGAATTCTGCAATGAATCTATCTGGACTTTTTTGTTGTTGTTTTTGGCCAGGAGAGTTTTTATTAACACCTAAATCCCATTGCTTGTTATCCATCTGTTTAAATATTTATCTTATCTTGGTTAACTTTTGTAGGTCATATGCATCTAGGGATTTCTCCATTTATTTTAGATTTTCTAACTTGATGTAATAAACCTTTTTAAAGTTTATCCTTATGACTTTAATGATTTCATGGGTGTCTTGTAATATTTCCTTGTTCATCTTTAATCTTGTTAATTAGGAGCCTCTTTCTTTTGACTAGAAGTTTGTCAGTCTTCTTTATTTTTTAAAAAATAAACATTTTTGTTTATTGCTTCTTTATTTTTTGTTTCTATTTCATTGATTTCTACTCTCGTCTTAGTTATTTATTTTCATCTAATAATTTTGTTTTGGTTTAATCTTATTTTTCTAAGGCCTGCAAATGAATCATTAAGTTACTCATTTTTAGCATTTTATTGATAGCTTCCATAATTATAGACAATAAACCATTATGATTCCCTGCCTTATATCTCTTCCCCCTCTCAATTAGTCTCTGTTTTGTTTCAGCATCATCATCTTTTCCTCCATATGTGTAGGTATTATCAGTCAATGTGAGGTCATGAATATCAAGGTCATTTTGTATCTGGAAGTTTGCATTGTAAGCAGTCCTACCCTTCCTTTGGCTCTTACAATCTTTCTACCACCTCTTCCACAATAGACCCTGAGCCTCAGGAACTGTGATAGAGATGTCCCAGTGCTGAACACTCCACTGTCATTTCTTCTGAGGACTGTGGTGTCTTTTGAGTTATCCTAGTGGTCACTGCCATCTGAAAAAGAGAAGCTTCTCTAGACAAAAGTGAGAGGAGCATTATTATATGGTATGCTCATTTTTTTCAAAAGTGCTTATAAAGCAATTTGGTGGGTATAATATATGTATCTAACCAGAAAAGAGCAGGCATTATTCCCTAGGGCTCATGACCTCCCCTGCCATGGGCTTTTAAATTACTCATTTGAGATCTCTCTGTTTTTATAATGTAGGTACTTAGAGCCATAACTCTCTTCATAGGACTGTCTTCTTCATATTACATAAGTTTTGGTTTGTTGTGTTTGCATTTTCATTCAATTCTAGAAACTTTATTTTTTCTTGATTTTTTAAATGACTGTTTATTATCCAATATAATATTACTTTCTGTGGAGCTTCTTATTTCACTTATTGTATTTTTCCTTTCTGGCTTCATTTCAGTTTGTTTTTTTCTTCAGGATTCCTATTTCTTTATTGAAGCCCATTTTCATATCCTAGTTTGACTTCCTGTCCAGGAAGGAGGAAGGACACCAGCTCCAAATGTCACCTATCTAGGAAGGAAAAGGGAAAGGGCCCTGGGGGAAATCTGATATGCCCAAAATCACACGTGGGACATAGACTCCAAATGGACATTGAGCTTTTATAGCACAACCCTACTTCCTGTTCCATCTCTCTTCCTGACTGCATTGTGATGAGCCAGCTAACACTCCTGCCATGATGCCTCCCCTACCATGATGGAATGTTGCTCTGAAAGCCAAATTAAGTCCTTCCCTTCCTTAAGTTGTTTCTGATCAGGTATTTTGTCTCAGCAAGGAAAGTAATTAATACCACTGTTACAATTTCTCTTCCCCAAAAGAAGAAAGATTTTTCTGACTTGGGGGTAGGAGAGAAGCAGAGCATGAGAATTAACGTTAACCACCCTGTGGTATCCAGGAAGAATGTAAGGACTGCATTCTTTGGACTTACCTACCCCTCACATGCAGACAGGGTGGACTCATCTGGTACAACCGCCCCTGGCAAGTAGACAAAGCACAGCCCGGCTATGGCAGGTCCAATCTGTGATCTACTCAGTTGTCCCTGCATGAAGAGGAGGGGTCAGAGATGTCTGGTGCACTCATGAGGTTCTGGGAAGAGGCCCTTCACTTCTCCAATCCAGCTGTGTCATTAAGATGATGACAGTGGGGTGCACCTTTACTTGGTTTTCTGCATATATCTTCAACTGATGAGGTATTTATCTTTCTGTGCATTTTCAATATGTTTACATAAATGTATGTCTTCTCCCATCCGATGGAAGGGCCTAGAATGCAGTGACATATTGAGTTGACATGGAATCAGAAGACCCAGCCATAGGGCAGGATGTGCTTGAGAGGGTCACTGATTCTTTCTGAGCCCATAGCCTTCCTTGTAGGATGGCAAATGTAGCACTCATGTGCTGATGTTCGTCTCATGGGAGAATTATGAAGGACAGAACAACCACAAACTTGAGAGTACACTGGGAAGTGCTCTACATGTGGATCGCTTACTATTATTACTGTCATTATTATAATTATCACCCAGCTTTCTTGCCAAGAGAATAAGGAGCTATTTTTTGTTGGTGTTAACCTTGTGTCAGGTGCTTTTCCCAGAGATCCTTGCAGTTTGGAAAATCATTCTAGTGGCTCCCAAACCTTGATCCACATTGGGAACAACCAGGGATCTCTAAGAAATACTGGTGCCTAGCACCCACCCCCAGAAGTCTGACTTCATTGACACCAAGTATGGCTTCGCATGGGGGACTTTTAAAAGATCTCCAGGAATAAGAATGACTACTAGAGCCGGGCGTGGTTGCTCACGCCTTTAATCCCAGCACTCAGGAGGCCGAGGTAGGAGGATAACCATGAGTTTGAGGCCAGCCTGAGACTACATAGTGAATTCCAGGTCAGCCTGGACTAGAGCGAGACCCTACCTCGAAAAACCAAAAAAAAAAAAAAAAAAGAATGAACACTAAAATTTGTACACTATTGGCACAGTCTCTTAACAGATGAAAGAGTGAGACAAAATTGGGTGAAATCAGACCCAAGGGTTTAATGTCTCACCTCTTCACCAACCCACACTAGACTTTCCCAGCCTGCGGGAAATGTGGTGGACAGTTTGCACTGAAGCAGGGGACAGGTCCTCTGGACATTGTGTGGATCCAACAGTTGGGAAATCACTTGCCACAGAACAAATGGAGGTCAAAAGGAAATGGATGTCCTCAAGAAGCATGCTAGCCTTCCAGGTGACTTCTGGGTCATCTCCTCACAGCATGGAGTTTGCGAACATGAAGATCAAGATGCCCCAGCAACTAATTTCATAGTTCCAGGTCCTGAGCTCCCCAGTTGAGAGGATCAGAACAGAACCTGAGGCTAGCTTCAGGCTAACCCCAGTCTCTTTTTGTTCTCCCAACATAGCTTAAGTCTTAAAAAAAAAAACCCACTAACAAAACCAGGTTGGGGAATTTTCCCACTTAAAAATAAAGTGCAGGACACAGCTCCCCTTTTATGAGGTTAAGTAAGCAGTTTCCTATAAAAAATATCTCTTCATAGTTTCACGGGTTTAAGCTCACTTCCTGTTAACTTAGTTATCTTCAGAATTTTGAATAGTAGATTCCATAAATGAAAAGTTCTCTTCAGACTCTGCAGATGGGTACACAGTGTTTTAATACAGCCCCATTGATCCCCACATCTTGTAGGTTATCCTACAGGAAATAGACAACTATGGCAATACTATGGCTCATACAGGCTATATTCCTAATGAAGGTCACCTAGGTGACCTCACTATAATTAGGAACATTTTTCTAACATTAAAGACAGGAAAACTGAGGCACAGGCTAGAGATGTGTGTCTTACACTGTCCTGACATTCAAATCCAGTTTACCTGACTCCAAAGTTTGTGTGTGTGTGTGTGTGTGTTTCAACCAGTAGTGTTATTCTCCATACAACTTCACCCCAAAAGATTCCCTTCTCACTAAATTGGGATGCATATAGAATGCTAGCTTGTCCACCTTTCCTTCCGTAAGCCAAACTTTGTCCATATCTGTGTAGTGCTTGACAATAAAGCATTTATTGGTTATTTGGTGAGGGTTATGTGAACAGTTCATTTCCAGCCTAAAAGCACAGTGTTGCCAGCTCAGGAGAGTGTACATGAGGGCCAGAATCCCATTGGGTGTGAGGATGCAATGCAGTCAGTTGCTTGGGTCTAGGAGAGATCCACTGACACCAACAAGTCTTTTATTCCTTCTTATTTCACAAAAGCATCAACGGTGTCTTCATGCATGGCACCCAGTCCTTGTCAGCAGCAAAAAGATGCCTTGTGTGCCCTGGGGCCACCTGAAAGGTGACTTCAGTTGTGTTACACTGATTCACTAATCTCAGTAATCCAAAAGAAAATGAGTGTGTGTGTGTGTGTGTGTGTGTGTGTGTGTGTGTGTGTTTTCCATGGAGTGAACCTGGAGGTCAGAGCATAACCTTTCCTTCCTTCCTTCCTTCCTTCCTTCCTTCCTTCCTTCCTTCCTTCCTTCCTTCCTTCCTTCCACTATGTCTTCCACCTTGTTTGAAACAGGGTCTTTCTTATTTGTGGCTGGAAAAAGCCAGAGGAGCTTTGGGATTCTCCTGACTCCACTTCTCATTGCTGTAAGGGATTTAGGGTTACAGACTCGTGTGCCTGGCACCTTGCTTTAAGTGGACTCTAGAGCACCGTCCCTGAAACAGGCAGCCTCTTGCACTACAATGCTCTCTGACCAATCATGGCCCAGGCCCTCTCAAACTTATCTGGGCACAGTGGTTCACACTGTGAATTCTAGGCCAGCCTATGCTGTAGAGTGAGTTCCAGGTCTGCCTAGGCTAGTAAGACAAAAGAAAGAAAGAAAGAAAGAAAGAAAGAAAGAAAGAAAGAAAGAAAGAAAGAAAGAAAGAAAGAAAGAAAGAAAGAAAGAAAGAAAGAAAGAAAGAAAGAAAGAAGGAAGGAAGGAAGGAAGGAAGGAAGGAAGGAAGGAAGGAAGGAAGGAAGGAAAGAAAGAAAGAAAGAAAGAAAGAAAGAAAGAAAGAAAGAAAGAAAGAAAGAAAGAAAGAGAGAAAGAGAGAGAGCGAGAGAGAAGAAAGAAAGAAAGAAAGAAAGAAAGAAAGAAAGAAAGAAAGAAAGAAAGAAAGAAAGAAAGAAAGAAAGAAAGAAAGAAAGAAAGAAAGAAAGAAAGAAAGAAAGAAAGAAAGAAAGGAGGGTCTCTCGATGCTGATAGATGGCTTTCTGTGGTTTCTTCAGCAACAGGATCCTACCTTAGGCCTGGCCAACCCCACTATTGACATGAAGCAAGTAACTTATTTTAGATTGTCAACTCAGTCCCAGAAGCTGCTCTGAATGATTTCATGGATGTAAAAAATAAATCCAATCATTCTTTCAAACAAGCCTTGGGACTCCTGCAGGTATTCCAGAACGAGCTTCCGACTGAGCTCTATGGAGAGTCTTCAAATGCACCTCCAACAGAGGCAGAACTGCTGGCAGTGGGTTGCCCTGGTCTTTGCCTAAGCTACCTTGAGAGACCTGCGTTTGTTTGTGCGGCATTTAATGTGTTTTTGACCACTCCTACCACCTTACAGCTGTGCCTTCAGGGGAGTCACATGCCAGGTATCACCATCATATTCTACTCTGGAGGACCATGTGTTGAGTATGTTAAACTCATTACCTTCCTTAATCAAACAGTTCTTTCCCAATAGTTCTTGGACATGAGTACTAACTCATTGACCTCAGGGGGTGGACCCTGAATTGGCAAGCTATTCCTTCCTAATGCATTTCTGTTGTCAGTTTTCTGCAACATGCATAGATAACAATGCATATCAACACTACGCTTTTCTTTCAAGTGAGTATCGCTTACTTTCTAATTCAGGCACTGCAAGTACCTTGAGAAAAACACGCCCTGCGTCACCCCTTCCTAAGGCAAGAAGAAGCAATGGGAGACATGTGAACTGACAAGAAAAGTCCTCAAGATTTCTGGAAGGTCTCCCTTCTTAATATGATCTTTTGCTCTCGGTCACTGATCAAACAGATCTCTAGTCTTGAAAACATGAAAAGCCATAATACTAATCTGAACCTAGTAAAGCTGAAGATACAAGAGTTGATTAAGATTAATTTCTTCATTTAGAAATTATTTGGGTGGGCAGGAGAGGGCACTTCAGTCCTGTCACCGGTGCACACCCAGGTCCCACGCATGAGTGAGCTGATTGCAGTGGGAGCCTGGCTGCTCTGAGCTCAGGGGAGCTGGGGAGAGCCAGGCAGGGCAGGGGTTCCCCTGACACCATGTTCCACCCTCTGGTTACATTGTCTTCCTGGACAAAGATGAAAATTATTATTAAGTTTGAAACCGAAGCAAACCCCTAGCTTTACTCATTCCTTGAGGTGACCTGCTGATCCCCTGACCACCAGAGCTGCAAGAAACATCTGCAGTTCAAAAGAAACACAGAAACAAGCATACTTCCCAGATGAAAGGGCAATAGACTTCCTGAGCTAGAAGATTCCTTCCCTCTCGCTGGGGGCTGCTTGCTGGTGCACGCCACTTTAGAAACCATCTTCTCGTGAGCCTTTGGGTAGTATTATCGGTTCAGACCCATTTGTGCAGAGCACTGGTACAATGTGCCAGGGCCTGTACCCTCCTCACCCCATCTCCCAGCACATCACAGAGCAGTCCAGACCCAGAGCAACCCTTTCCCTGCCTTCCCTTTGCAAAGCCCAAGAGGCAGATGTCGGGGACAGCGACAGCTGCAGTGCTGGCCTGTTCTTGACAAATGGGCCTGTCACTCCTCTTATTGATTAGCAATATTATGACATTTCCCTTCAAACACGCAGATGTGGCACGACCAGTGACAGGGCCATGGCTCTGGGTGGATTGTTCTTTACATGTCTTCCTATGTATCTGTTCAGATGCCAAGAGATTAAGAAACTGATACCACAGAAAAGATTTCATTTCAAGATCTCTGAGGCCTGACTATTAATAAGGCATTGCTGTGAAAATAGAAGCACAAGTGCATACGCAGGATGGTCCAGAGAGCAGAGGGATGTCCTATGGGCTCAGACAGTCAGGCCTGCTTCTGGCTTAGCCGAGTCAAGGTGCTGGGGGGTGGGTGGGTCTGATAGGTTCCCTGTGCATGGGACGCATGAAGGAACCCCTCCATCCCAAAGTGTCTTTAATCTTCTAACCCCACTCCTCTGGGACTGATGGTATATTAAGGAGAGAAACACACCTAATTTCATTTTCTTTCCTTGTACTAAGCATCGAAATGATAGCATGTGCCTAGTTTAATTTGCAAAGCATTATTCCCCCCCCAACCTATTCCTAACATCTAGTCCCATGTCAAGAAAAAAACAGTATTCTGAATAACAGCCCATTTAGGTAAAAAAGGAAAAGTGCATTTTGCAGTCCAACATATGGTCCATTTTGAGGTAAATTACAGGTAATTCATGCACATTTCCAACAGGGAGATTACCATCCTGGGACTCTTGTCTATCCATTACATTCTATTCTCATTTTTGTGGTTAAAGGAATCTCAGAAGCCTTTGAAGCAAAAAGGCAACACTCTCTCTGCCCCATTTTGTTCTGCTAAAGAAAGTTATTATCTTGCCATCACACGGGGCTGATCCAGCAACTTGGTTTAGGCCAAGCTGATGGAAAGCAGGCTGTGAGGGGCACGTGCAGCATGGGTTTTACAATGAGAAGGATCTGAGGGTTGCCAAGCGCAACAGTTAAATAGGAAAATGACATTTGAGAAAACTAGAAACAGTCAAGACAACACTATTGGATGAGAGAGAAAGGAATAAGGGAAGTCACTTTGGGGAAAGGATGAAAAAAAAAGGATGAAAAATACTGCCTGTTTAGCCCTGAGGGTCGGGATGTAAATTAATAGGAGCTAAATGGGATGTGACCAATTTGTAAGGCACATGTTTCTCTCTCTGAGACGAGAGCTCCCTGGTCCCAAGCAATCAGAAGTCGCCCGAGGCCACCCCAGAACTAGTCTCTATAAACCAGCTTGACCACCTCTTAATAGACAGAGAACCCCTCCCAGCTCCTATTACATCCAAGCCTTGTAAATTTCCCCCTGTGACACTAATGTCCTCTCTTTGGGACCTACGTGTTGGGTCCTGGCTTGTCGGGAAAGATAGGGGGAGGCGCTGGGGTGAAGACGGACTAAGCATGTTTGGTGGGGGCTTGGGCTTCTTGGCGCAAGCAACCTTTTTGTCTGGATGGGGCAAAAATGACGCAACTTCCGTGTCTCCATCACATCAAAGGGATTTTGGAAGAACTCTCTCAGAGCTCAGAGGTGGGCGGCCCAGTCCTCCCTTGTCCAGGTCCTAAATCACTCTTTTATCTGCCTCCTCATCGAAATGGATGTTAAGTGTCCCTGACACACACATCCTCCAAATAATTTGAACTTGATCTGAGACTCTCAGCCTTCTTGACTCAAAAAGGAAAAAAAACAAGAGGCCATGATTTGCTTGGCAGCCATCCACCTCAGCACAGGCGATTGTGGGCAGTGCTGTTGGTGATCGTGACGAGCAGCAGTTACCATGGCAAAGGCTCTGAGCTCTGTCAGAATGGGGGGGACTGATAATGAAGTCAAGACTGATGTCCTCTCAGAGAGGGCCCAGGGCTGGCATGGGCATTCACTGGTCCAGTTATGTGTGAACTATGCATTTATTTGGCATTTTGTTATCTACTGGCTTAATGGGAACCGTACATGACTGCGAATTTGAAAACTGTATCTTAATCCCGACTCTGTAGGGAAATGGTTGAGTGACTAACTTTTGATTACACATTAGTTTCCTCATCCATAAAATGAAGGCGTTGGGCTATTAAAATTTAACAGGCTTTTGGTTGTTACGCTTTGATTCGATTCCTCTAGGCAATCTGAGAACTTATTGGAGACACGAGATGCCATGCCAATGCAGATCACATTCTGTTTACCAAAGCTTTTCAAGATAAGGAGAAATGGGCATATTCCACTGACATTAAGATTCAACCAGTCAGACAACCAGTATTTCTTAAGCCCAAAGTTTGCTCTTTGTTCTAGGTTCTGGCAGGAGAGACACTGATTATATAAATAAATGCACCAAAGATCACCTAAAATTGTTGGGGGAAAAGGCCACGGCACTGAATCCAGCAGGGGGAATTGGGGGTGCACACAGGCTCCTTGAGGAGGGCTTGGGGCCTGGACAGGGACGGGAGGCTTCCTGGAATAAGCACTGTTTAGGATGCGATCTAAAGGGTAGGAGTTAACTGGACCCAGGGAGGGAGGAGAAGGGTGAGCAGAGAGAGGGAACAGCATGTGGGGGACTAGAGAGACAGGCAGGCCAGGTCCTGCTGGGCATGGAGGCCACCTACAGCTGTTTTGTTTTTTCTAGGAGCAGTGAGTGGGCAAGTGAGTTGACAAACAGGGCTGATTACTCATACTTGTATTTTCAAAAGATCTCCCTGACTACATCATGGAGATGGATGGCAGTGTGAGGGAGGGGGTTGAGAAGGGTTGGATTTCAGAGATGAGAATATCCTCAAGACAATTGTAAATAAATCAGGAATCAAATTTCCTCTTGTCTTTTTTTTTTTTTACTCGAGCTCACCTATCTGGATAGTTAGAGGCAATTCAAAACATAATTTCACAATCTTTTCTCCCTTGCTTTGCCTGGATGGACACATCCCGTAATGACTTTCCCAAACCCCAATTGGTTGAAGCTGCCAAGGGAATCTTTGTGACCGGTGGTGACTTGTTATTGATCTATCACTCTTGCAGGCACCTCCACTGGCCTGCAGACATTGCCCGTTCCAAGTAGCTGTGGGGGTGGGGAAATATCTGTGAAATATTTGCTTTCTATTCTAAAATATTTCCTTCTAAGATTAAGAAATGTCTATCTCCATGGAACGGCACCCAATAGTATACCTACTTTAAAATGGAGCCGATCTCAGCTTCAAAAATGCAAAAATTATGTCTGGAAACAGTGATTTTCATACCAAAGACGACTGGGAACTGAGAATCAGATGCCCATAGCCAGAAAATGATCTGAACAGCCTTTTTTTTTTTCAGATGAGAACCCAAGGGTCAGCAAGGATGGCCAATGTGGGATGCTTCACAGACAGAGAACAGGAAATGGATATCAAAGAAGGTTCTGATTACTTGAAATGCGTTCCTTTTGATTTTTCATTCGTGTGTGTGTGTGTGTGTGTGTGTGTGTGTGTGTGTGTGTTCCTTATCTTGTTTAATTTCAGAGCAATCTCCTGAGTAGACACCATTATCATCCTCATATAACAAAAGTGATGAGAGAGAGATTCAGGATATTTAATTTACCGGCTCATGGCTGATAATTCTCAGGCTATCACATGTACCTCTTCTGCTGCCCAACTGGCCCCCAGGGAGGGAACTCAGGCAGGAGCTGTTGGAGGGGCCTCATGCTGCCAGCCAACCACAGCTCTGTCTTTTCTCTGCATCCTTTCTCTCACTTGGGCTTTCTTTCCCATCCTAGAGGGAGGCTTCAGGGAAAGATTTATGGACAAGGAAAAGCTCTCTCACCCCCTTATAAACTTTATGGGCCATGTGGACATGTACAAATCAGATATAAACATTATGTCCAGGGCCAGAGCTCTGTAAATAGTGATATCACTGAGGAAAATCTCCACGAGAATTTGGTTCCCGGGAGAGAACAGACAAGGTTCCTGCAAACCTCGTGTGAAAAATGATGAAAGCTGCTTTGAAGTGGGGCCCAGGGCCTGTGGTGTTCTCAGCAGCCTTCCCCCTGCAGCTCTTGGAATTCTGGCTGCAATAAAAAGATAGCAAAAGAAAACAGCTGCTCAGATTTGTTCAAGTCGAAGCCATGTGTGGCCCCGGAGAGAGCACTGAAGAGAGATGGTGAAAGCAGGTGTGATGAGGAAGAGGAGAGAAGAGGAGCCTTCAGGTCCACCATGGTCTCCCCTTGCCCATTCCATATGCTGAACAGGTTACAACGTGCACCTACTAATTTCTCTCCTTTGACCCACAGCAGCCTGCAACAGCGTTGACTTGGCCAATGAAAATAGCCAGAATGCGGCGATGCCATCTGGTGACAGAGATGTTCACTGAATGACAAGACGATTGTCTCTAAGGTTCTTCATCTGGGTCCAGACATGCTGTGAGAAAGTCGCTGTCTGAGGTCTGAAGAAACACTAGGGGACATTGACACTCATGGATCCCAACACCATTAATAGAGCCCTTGGACAATTAAGAGTGAGTTGTGTTCCAACAGTGCTAGTAAGTGGGTAGCTGCCAGCCTCTAGGACCCCTGCCTTTTGGCATTCTTACCCTGCGTAGCACATTTCACATGACCTAAAGCTGCCCTGCATGTTGTGCGGCCAGGAAGCCACCACAGTAAGGGACTGGATTCTCCAGTCAGCAGCCAGGAACACGTCAAGGCCTTTCAAGGACCACACAGATGGCTGTGGAAGTCCATCCCTCCCCAGTCAAGCCTTTAATGACTTCAACCCTAGTTGATAGAGTGACACAGGGTGACTGTCATCTCAGGGGAGGCGGTGAGGTGACCGGGGGAGGCTATGAGGCCTAACCACAGCTGAGTTGCTCCCAAAATTGCATCCACAAAAATTCTGAGAAGCTATGAGCCCATAATGGTGTAATACTAGAATCTTAATATTAGTTTTGAAGCATTTGTTACACATTCCATGGTAACTAGTGCATGGTTTGTATCACAGCTCTGCTTCAGGTATTAGGGACAACTGGCAGAGGAAAAGGACTCACCCTACACGGTGAAGAAATGCTTTTCCAAGGGGCTGGAGGGATTTCTCAGTGGTTATTGCATTTGCCTACAAAGCCTAATGACTAGAGTTCAATTCCCCAGCACCCACATAAAGCCAGATGAATGGTGGTGCATGCATCTGCAGTTTGTGTGCAGTGGTTAGAGGCCCTGGTGCCCCCATTCTCCCTCTCCTTCTCTCTCTGTCTCCCTCTGTCTCTTTCTGTGTGTTCTATTACTTTCTGCTTACAAATAAAAAATATATAACAACAAAAAATGCTTTTCCTATATAGATGACTATATTCTCAGCCTGACTCAAAAGTCACTCAGCTTAGAGCTGGGGAAATATAGACAAAAAGTGGATTGCAATCATGACAAACTGAAGACCTGAGCTGAACCTCAAAGATGAATAGGGAAAGTCAGGAAGAGAAATGAGCAATGACAAGGAAACAAATGAGAGATTATGTAGGAAAAGCAACGGCTTCAGTATGACTTGAGAGAAGCAGAAGATAACTTGGGAGAAGCTGATTTGTCAAGAGAACACACTGTACTGAGTCAAAGGTGGACACCTCGTTCGCATACAGTAGTTTATCCACTATGTCGTCACCAGCTATGATAGCTACTTCAATCTAAGTTGATTAATAAGCAGAATTGAAATTTATTTCCTCAGTTGCACAAGCCAAATTTAAGGATCCAATAGGCACATGTGGCTGATGTCTACTGTATGAAACAGAGCAGATATAGACATCTCCCATCTTCACAGAAAGATTTCATATACAGTAGCCATTAGATAATATCATAAGGAATACACTGAAATTTTAAGAGAACATACAAAGCAGATTTGCAAGCTTCCAGTTAGATGTTATCAAAACACATTTGCTGCCTGGGCATCCTTTACTCGTTCAAACTTCTGGAATGTCATTGTGATGTGTGATTGTTTTGCATGACTTCCTTGCACTCTTGAGAAGGTACTTTTCTTAAAGAACTGCATAATAATAATTATCTTAATATGCTTGCTTTAGTTCAGTAAATATTCCATTTCACCAAAGAAACTATTTGTGGTTTTCAATTTTTCCACCAAAATCTTGTTAGCATTTCAAAACAACGGTGCTCTTTGAAACGCAACTTTATAGGCCATGAGGAATTTAAGGAGGAAAGTTTATGATGAGCCTCACATGTTCACAGCTTCTGTAAGGATGAGGAGGTCTTGGGATACAGGCTGGTGAGATGCAAGGGAAGAGGAATAATTAGGATATGACAGCGATGTCCAGGAGAGGACAGCGAGGGGCCTGAGCTAGAGGGGGGCCCAAATGAGGAGCTGGAGAGACAATAGACATCCCCAAGGTGGACCCAGGTGAATCAGTGAGCTCTGGTTCAGTGGGTGGAGAGCAGTTGAGGAAGACACCAATATTGACCTCTGGCCTTCACACACATGCACCAGCATATACATACACAAGTTCACATACCCACAAAAATGCATACACAACACGTGCACAAACCACATACATGTACACATTTGAAAAATGCTAATATTGAGGCTGGGGAGATTGCTCAGTGGTTAAGGCGCTTGCCTACAATGCCTAAAGATCTGGGTCCAATTCCCAGTACCCATGAAAAGCCAGATACACAAAGTGGTGCATGCATCTGGAGTTTGTTTGCAGCAGCTAGAGGCCCTGATGTGCACTCATTCTCTCTTTCTCTCTCTCTCCTTCTGTCTCTTCTTGCAAATAATAAAGAAATAATTTTTAAATGCTAATAAAACTGGGTCATCTGTCATGAATAACTGAATAAAGATCAAAGATCATATGAGATAACTCAACTGATTGCAGGGCATGAGACCACGGTGGGTAGGTAGAAAGCAGGAAACTAAGAATGTTTTGAAAGGAAGTGGAGAGTCAGTGATGGGTTTCTGAGCTGCTCACAAATGAGATTGAAGGAATAATAATAGAAAGATGAGCTTCGGGGCAAAGGTAAAAGTTTAGTAGGGACCAATCTCTTATTGGGCAATTTTAGGTGATGCTGATCTGCGTGGATGGGAGATGAATTCATTGGCTTTTAAAAATGGATGTGTGGGTTTTGTTAATTTATTTTGTGGTGCTGGAGGTTGGACGGGGCTCTACCCTAGCTCACATTGAGCACAGGCTTACTCGTGAGCTGCAACTCCAGTCCTTGATACACAGTATCCATTTAATTCTCTGCAAACCCCCACAAGGCACTGTGGTACCCACTTTACCCCACAAAGCTGAGACTCAGAGCCCACTCAGAATCACACAGCCTGTAAGTCCTGGAGCCATGTCTGAAGTTCTATCTTCTCCTGTATTTTGGCCTACACCTCAAGCTGGTCTATAGTGGGGGAGGGGGCTGCAGGGAGTGACAGAGCCATGGGGCTGATGCTTCCCAGTGTTCCTGACAGGAATTCTGCTCAAGTACAGAGCATGAAATGTCCTCTGTCAGCTTCTTCCTGAGCACAGAAGAAAGCAGGTTCATGCAGGGGCCTTTGCAGAGCCAAGGGGAGGGGGCTGACTAGGGGCACCAGGCCAGGCAGGAGCAGACTCTTCACCAACCCAGAGCTCTTCTGTGCAGGCTTCACTTGTGTCTGATGATCCTGAAAAGGGACAGACCTAGGCTGCTGGTCCTTAGGGTCACCGAAGGAATTCACATTTGTCAGAGGGGCTGTCCAGCGGGAGATTGTGGTTTTGATATTGGGGGAATGCAATGTTCTTGTTTTTCTGAATCCTTGCGCTCATGGTAAACAGCTCCTCGTTGTGCAGAGAAAGACAAAGAGGCCAGAACTAGAGGTCAGGGCAGAGCACGCATGGCCAGGAGAGACTGGGAAGTGATAAAGAGAACACATGGACATTTACTGTGCCTTGGGTGCTGGGGATTCCAGAGATTTCAACAACCACACTGAACAGAGGATGGGAACCTCTGTTCAGCCACTCTCAAAAGACATACTGGTTAATCAAAAAGAAGAAAAGGTTGGGCACACACCTGAAATCCCAACATTCAAGAGACTGACTTTGGAAGATTCTATATTTGGGATCACCCTCAAATTTATGGGAGTTCCAGGCCAGCTTGGGCTACACAAGTTCTGAAAAGAAAAAGGAAGAAAAGAAGGAAGGGAGGAAGCAATGGAGGAGGGACCATTGAAGTCACATCCTATTCTAAAATGACAGTTTGTGTATCTGCATATCATAGGGAGCGACCCCCATGCACTACGTCATCTACTAGTTCTCCAATCCTAAAAGAGCTTCCGCCCTTCTCTGTTGCACCCAAAGGAGAAAGCCTCAAGCTTAAAGGAGAGTAAGGAAATTTCCCTAAATCTCAGAGACAGGAATTGGCAAAGCAAGGTCTCACCCAGGTCTGGCTGATTCAAGAGCCTGTTAGCCACACTGCCTCACGGCGTCTTGTACATAGGATTTAGTGGACCTAATGTTCTTTTTTCTTTTCGTATCTTCCATCTAATGTGGGTTAAGCAATAAAATGCCAACAAGATCCTCCAGAAGTGATGTTTCAGTGCTTCTAGAATGCAAAAGTAAAATAACTGTGATCAGATATTTAGAACTGTCTAGGACCCATGTTAAATGCATCATCGCATACAAGTTAATATCAGCTAATATAAAAACAACGCTGTGAGCAGACAGCATTCCTTTTAAGGAAAGGAAACAGGAGCCCTTATTCGCTTGATGGAGTTCACCCCTGGGGACATCTGATTTCAGTATCCATGTTTGTTCCAGCATGACACTCTACCTGACTTATCTGTTACATGAAATGACTGCCCGTGGTTACAATGGACAGAAAAAGAAAGGATCATTGCCATGTCTTGGTGGATGTGTCCTGTTATGTGTACGTGTGAACTCCCTACTATTTATTAAAAACACTTTCTGCAAGTTCATTGGTTTGTTCTGATACCTGCTATATCTCAGCTGGGGCCTTTGTTACAATCTGCTAGCAGGTCACTGTGCAACCACATCTCACAAATTCTAGCTTCCCGTTTTCCCCAAGTGGACAATGCCAACCTAAGTTCCTGCAGGAAATTTGGGACAGCCAGTCCTTGCATAGGAAAAGTGGCCAAGTCCATTTCTACCCAGCACAGGCTGGGAGGCTGCCCTTCTCGAATTCCCCACAACATGTCGCATCTTCCAGCTGCTGGTGGGTTGCAGTTTGCCCTAGGCAATCTGCTGCAATTTTCCAGTTCCCCATCTTACCTTCCATTACAAAACAAAAGGAGAGAGAGAGAGAGAGAGAGAGAGAGAGAGAGAGAGAAAGTATAATGGGCTGGAAGAACCCCAATAGCAGATGCAGACATCCAATTACACAGGTAGTAATCACACAGATTAGGAAAGATAAAGAATACAATATTCAAGCTGAACACAGACAATGAAAGTTTTCAGTATGATACCAGCTTCCTGTTAATAAAATGAAATAACAATTTTCTCCTGATTAAAGCTCAAACAATCTCTATTTTCTAAAGGGACACATGTCACCCAGACCTCTGGACTGAAATGACTTGGAACTCAATACACATAGGACCCAATGGACTCTCATTGGGGCTGAGTCTTTCATTCCTGACCGCATGGCTGGGCTTGGTCATTATAGAGTGGTTTGGAAGTTCCCCGAATGTTTCTCAGCTCTTTTCTGAAAAATGTGTTCTTCTCGGCATGTTCTACAGAATGGTACTGATTTGGGTGTTAGTTCCAACTTCTGCTGTTAGATTTTGTGGCTTTGAATATATAAGTGCAGTGCAAAGATTAAGTGGTCTGCTCAAGGGTAAGCAGTAGTGGGGCGAGTTGTCTATAGAGAATGTCAAACAGTAATAAAAGTGACTGAAGTCAGTCTTCTTTCTATTACACCAAGTGCCATCCAGGCTAAGCAAAGTCAGAGGTCAAATGTGCCTCAACCTCAAGTCAGTTGGTCTAAGTGTTAAGCCATTTATTTTAATAAAGACACGTGCTTCAAATTAGCACATTTGATTACTTATCTCTAAATAAACATATTTTACATGGAAGTTAATTTATGAAGCTCCTATTTATATACAAAAACTCAAAGACACAGCACATGCGTTTGTGCTGAGAATATTTGCAGTGGATTAGGACAGCTGGTGCTCACCTTGAGCTCTGTCTTTGGGCCCATAGAATTACAGACTCCTAAATAGTAGATTTGGAAGAAACAGCAATAGAAAGGGGTTACACAGACAAAACACAATTTTTAAAAAGAAATATTTATTTATTTGCAATGGGGGGGTGGAGGGAGAATGGATGTGCCAGGGCCTCCAGCAGCTGCAAACAAACTTCAGATGCTTGTGCCACTTCGTTCATCTGGCATTATGTGGGTGTTGGGGAATGGAACCCAGGTCATTAAGCTCTGTAGGCAAGTGCCTTTAACCACTGATGCATCTATCCGGCTGCCAAACACAGATTTTTGATTCAAAATATGCTCTAAGACACTGTCTCAATAAGGCTGGAGAAATGACTCAGTGGTTAAAGTGGTTAAAGGCAAAGCCTGCCAACCTGGGTTTGATTCCTAAGAACCAAAAAAAGCCAGATGCACAAAGTGGCACATCTGTCTGGAGTTCATTTGCAGTGACAAGAAGCCCTGGAATGCCCATAAAATCTCTCTCTCTCTCTCTCTCTCTCTCTCTCTCTCTCTCTCTCTCTCTCTCTCTCTCTCTCTCTCTCTCTCTCTCTCATATAAATAAATATATCATCTCAGTAAAACAAAATAAGATGGGCTTAAGCACATGGCTCCCAACAAACTCTGAACCTTCTGGTTTTTATTTTGGGAGTAGAGTTCAGGAGCAGCCAGTGGGAACTCAGGAGAGGAGACCTTTGTTGCCATCCATGGGCCTTTGGCATGCACTGTGGGTTGAGCCAATAGTTCTCAAAACCCTGGTGCACATGGAATGCTCTGAGCAGCCCTTTAAAAATCTCTGTGCCCCGGCTGCACTCCAGACCCATGACATCAGAGTCTCTGGAAGGACCCTGCATCTGCATTTTAAATCCCACATGATTCTGATGTACTGCTAAGCTTGGGAAAGCATGAATTTCATCACTTTCAGTTTTTTTTTTTTGGAGCTTAAGTGTACATCTAGAGAACATCTGATCTCTGCCATATTCCCTTCCCATACATAGGTAAAGGACACAGGCAGGGACAAAGGGATGACTTGGCCTCCCCACTGAGACACACTGATGGTGTCAGTCAGGCAAAGGTCCTGCCCAAGATCCCCCCGCCCAGTCCACCTTGGTGACCTGAACCAGCAAGGCTGTCTGGAACCTGTCAGAAAACAGGATGCCATTAATAATAATAAAAAACAAATGGCTTCTTTACCCAAAACCCCTGAGAAGTTGAAAAATGGATATTTGTGCCTGAAGATGGTGCCCAGATGCCTGGAATTTTGGAAAAAGGTGTTGGGGGGGGGTGAGCAGGAAAGCGATGAAGTACAGCTGGTTCCCCCATTTCTACACTGATTTGCCTGTTAACCTCCTGGAATTTTGCCTCCTTCTCTCCATAGCCCACATAGGCCCTGCCTCTGGGACACAGTGTGCAAGGATTTTCATTAAAAAGTTAACATTTATCACAAAGTTCAGCGCTCCTCCAATAGCTCACCGAAAGGAGAAAAACAGCTCAGCTTCAATGAGGCCAATGTTGCAGGAAGATAAATGCTAACATTTCCTTGAAAACCACTATAATTATTCAAAGAACAACCCCTCATCCCACCCTTCACCCCAGGCCTTTTTTCTCTCTCCCTCTCTCTTTGCCAGGACCCACTCCTACTAGCCTTATTCGGCGAATTTCCCAGGGCCATTTTCCATTTCACAACCTCTTGGGCAGCCCTTCCAGCATCAGCGGGTGATCTGTGAGTTTTATCAGTAGGCAGAATCAAGGTCTCAAGAACACACTCCCTGGTCAGTTCTGACTTTCACAAACTGTTCCCAGACGACTATCCGATCTGGAATGAGAGACTCGAAGGCTCTGAGATCCTATATCATCATCATTTTACATGACAAGGGTCATGATTCCAAACAGGGCTGTGCCACCAGAAAGCATGGATTCAAATGAGGTTTGCTTGCACATGCCTGATGTCTCCCTACGAGCTGGGCATGCCTGTCCCCTTCAGCGGGTGGTTCTTTATCCAGTACCCAGTGTTGGGCCACCAGCAGCATTCAATGGCAAACGTTCCCTTTAGAAGGAACATCACCCTCCAAACATCTTCAGCTGATGCCATAAATCTGACCCACTGGATTTGGTCAGAATATTCTTGCTGAATCCCATCTGGAGTTCCTGCCACTCACTCGCCATCTTGAAATGTTCTAGCATTTTGAGTATTTTCCCAAGTGCCAGCTGCCGAATAGCAAGAGCAGTTACACATAAAAGGATTTTTGTGATACATAAATTTGACAAACCTTGGCTAAACAAAATTAATAGAATCCTTACCAAAGGACTTTGCCGGAATAAAACAGTGTGAATATGCAATAAAGAACTAAACTTAAACAATCGTGATGAGCATTGTTCCCAAATTTGTTTGATGATAAATTTTGCTTTATTGAAGAATATACATTGGGAAACAATGTTTTAGAAACACAGAGTAGAAATGTACCATTATCTATACTTACGTCCCGCACACCTCAAGATACGCTGTGGCTGAGGAGGAAAACAGATCATTAGGACAGTCAGCACAAAGGCCACCAAGAGCCTGAGTTCAGTGGCTGTGCAGTACTCAACATGTCTCCCAGGACCCAGAGCCCCAGCCTCAGTATCAGTAAGGTAAGGTACTGAGAAAGTGTTTAGTGATTACTTGACATGATGATCACTCAACAACCTTGGCATGAACACAGAGCTCCCACAATGTTACTCAAGGAGGGCATCACTATGCTTGGTCAAGGACCATGTGGTCAGAGTTTCAGGGAATTTGAAACCTCATAGGCTGAAGCCCATGGATGATAGAGGCAGGAGCCGGGCCTCACTTCTATCCAGCAACTCTGAAATTCATTAGAGTGATATATATATATATATATATATATATATATATATATATATATATATATATATATATATATATATATATATGTATATAGATATATATATTCCCTCAAAAGGATTGCCGAATATGATGCCATGTTTAGGCTAGTTAAATAAAGTCAAATAATACAATAAAATAAAACCTTAGGGCACTGTGGCAGCAAGTGACACCAGGCTGATGGCTTATCATGTGACATGGAAGTGACTCCAACAGAAAGACGAAAGACCAGGACCCGAAGCCACCATGAACAGCAAAGGTCAATATCCAACACAGCCTACCTCTCCCGTGTAACCTCCTGGGAATCCAGAATAGCCTCAGACTTTGCATCTTCCTCAGGCTCCACCTGAATACTCAGAGCTCTAGTGTGTGAGCTTTGGGCACCCAGGGGCTCCCCAGTCCCCACCATGCCTGCTGCATGTCCTGGCATGTCTCTGTATCTTCTCATGGCCCAGTCTGTGGCTGTTGGATGTTTAGGTTCCACCACCCCATGTTCCCATCTGTCCGCCTGGCTCCACGGTGCCAGTGGAAGGAGCTGGCACTGGCAGCATCCCCCCTCTGCCTCCTGGGTGCCCTCCCGACACCCTCAGCTTGCAGTCATGCAGGGAGCCAATGCCCTTGTAACTCAGCCCAAGGGAAACTTCTTCATGGGTGGCTGAGATGGTGGCTACACCATTTGGTGAGGAACCAAGGCCACTTTTGTGCCAGGAAAGATATCACGTACCTTCAGCACCACTCACAAAATAACTGCTTTAGTCATATTTACCCAAAGTCCTGGTTTAGACACATGGTGTTGGGATGTCTTTCTGGTACCCAAACTTTGAGGCACTTTTCAAATTTAATGGGAACCATGTAAGGGTAGGGGAGGTATCACTCATGAAATGAATGTGGAAATGATCCTGGGATCTTCCTTTAATTCCTCTGGAGTAATACTGTACCCTTCTGTTCTTTGTTTTTAGGAATAAAATATCAAACTAGGTTTGGAGAGAACTTTGATCTTCCTAAGAATTAAAGTTGCCAAATTTTTCTGATTGGTTTTAATCTCCTTTAAGCCTTTAATTTATATTCTTAAATAAAATGCATTAGTTATCTGCCTTTTCCTTTCCACCTCTGGCCCACACCTCCTTCCCTGCCTCGATCCCCTTTCGCCAATCTCCATGGACTCAGCAGTACAGGACAGAAAGCAGTGCGAATGATGCTTCTCTCCTCACACTTCTCCCATTGCCATCGTTTAACTCAGCTTTCACAAGGACCCTCTGAAGCCCCAAACACAGGTCCCAGTTCTTCAAGCTAAAAAGGAAGGGTGCCTTTTGGACCCTCTTGGGCAGTTTCTGCATGCTAGAATCTAACCCAAACTTGCTTTGGTGCCAGAAAAACCTGAACTTTGAACAAAGGATATCAATGTAAACTATCCCATAAAAACGTTTCTTTAAAATATGATGGGCAAGCAAAAGGCTTCATTTCAAAAGATCCAGAATGGTAATCAGCCCCGAGATGGTAGCATATGCAGTGCTGGAAGGAGCTACATGAGCTGCCAGGGGAAATTGGTCAATGATATCTGGAGAAAGCAGAGACCACTGATATACATTTCAGACTGATGTCTTGAGAATGTTGAACACACTGCTGTATGATAAAGATCAGTGAGTCAAGAAGCGTTCACCTGTGCAAAAGCCACACCAAACCTGTGTGGGGGGGTCAATCAAAGGCTTTCAGATTAGCTAAGAGATCTGCTTAGTGACAAGGAACCCTTAACTGGAACTGGGATCCAGGGCAAAATCTTATGGGGACCAAGAACCCAGGCTCCAAGGGGAAATTCCCACTACCAGAGAACTTCGGAGAGGCTACACCCAATAGAATCTTGCCAAATTAGCAATGTTTGTCTCATTTAACCTATACTGATCTCACTCTCCAATGGAGATTCTGTTTGTATTTTTCAGAAGGCAGCAAGAGAGCTGGCAACAACCAATTCCACCAAGACACAGGATGATGGCTGACATTCTAACAGGAGATGAACCACCGCTGGCCTATCACACAGGGCCCAAATGAAACCTATGAGAAAGTGGCGAGATAAATAAGAGACCAATCACCATAGCAAGTCAGATAACCCATGAAAGGTCAATGGAGACAGACACCAATGATACCCAACACAAACTGAAGCAGAAGTCCAGAAGAGACTCTTAAGATCTCAACAATAAAGCAGACCTAAAACTCACCCACCATGACTCAGGGAACTGAGCAGAAGAGGGGACAAAAAGAATGTAGGAGTCATGGTGGGGGAGAATAGAGACATGGCCCCCTCAGCAACAACATACAAGGAAGGGAAGAAACTTGCTACCTCTAGAGTAATTCATAACCTCCTACCCCATGGACTGATCCAGTATGCCCACCGAGGAGGATCCCCAGTGGGTTGGGGGTCAGGAGGAGGGAAACGGGGTACCATCATAAGATTTGCTCATACAATGTATCTAATTATGGATAACAAAGATATTTAATTTTTAAAAGATTATAATGTTTTAAAATCAAATTCAAAATAGAAAGCATAAAACATCCTAAAATGTATCAAATCTTTTTACCTTATTCTACAAATCATAAATTTAAGCATGGAAATTTTTCCAGAAGAAAATGTAGGTAAATATTAATAACAGCAGTATTTGAGTGGTAAAAAAAAGATTGATTAAAAAATGGTCATCCTCTGGAGAGATGCTTATTGATTAAGGTGTTTGCCTGCAAAGCAGAAGGACGCAGGACCAGGTAAAGCCAGATGCACAAGGTGATGCACGTGTCTGGAGTTTGTTTGCAGTGGCTGGAGGCCCTGGTGTACCCATTCTCTCTCTCTCTCTCTCTCTCTCTCTCTCTCTCTCTCTCTCTCTCTCTCTCTCTCTCTCCTCTCACACACATTCTCTCAAACTGATAAATGAAACATTTTTAAATTGGTCATCCTTTTTTTTGTCTGAGTGTCTGTTGAAGCCACTCCCCAGACTTCCTAAAGTGGGTTTCTAGGGTCACGCTGTGAACGCCTCACAGTAATGAGTCCTGTGAAATCTCATTAGGGTTAAGACTATTTTAGGGATTCTTAATATTTTCATTTTTACTTGCTGAAATTGGATTTTTATTTTATAATTTTAGTTCATCTAAATTTTGTGTTCTGTACATGTGATGTTTGACTGTTATGGAAATTCAGAATTGTATGTCTCTCGACACTGTGGGGCACTTAACTTGTGCATTCTTTTATACTAAAAATGTAGAAAAAAAGACTATTTTGAAGATTTGAATATAGTGATGAAGTTACATTACAAAAAAAGTCGTAGAAGGAAGACTTGAAACCACAAACGGATGAGTGGGAAGGAGATCAAAGCTGACCTGCCTCCCATTTAAGTCAGAAACGATCCCGAAGATCTACCACACATCATCTTTTAAAATAAGATTTAGGAATGTTTCGTCACTAAGGAAATGGGAGCTTTTTGAAAGATATAACGGACTTTGGTGGAAAATCACCCACCGAAACCCCATGGGTGGATGTAATTTCTGATGTCATCTCAGCCAATGAAGCAATCAATGAGCCCTTGACGGACAAAAAACTGTGACGGCTCCCATGGGCTGTTGTACCCATCTCTGTGCCAAAATCAGCCCAAATCCAAGGAGCCCCGAGAAAACTGATCCATTAAGCCAAAACTTTCAAAACTTTCGTATTCGGCCATCTTAAGACACAAAAGGGCAATTCCATGTTTCCAGATTTTGCACAGGATTCAAACTTAGGCAACGATGTCACGTTTTCCTACCTCTTCAAAGATTTTTCCGAGTCAAGTGGAAAGACACTTCTGTGCTTTTAGAAACAGAAAAGCAGGGTGCAACATGGAGGCCAAACCCTGTTTCACATTTATTCTGAACAACTTGCCGTCTGGTAACATTTTTCTGTTCTATTTTTAATGCCCATAAAAGTTTCTATCACATCCAGTAATTATCTTCAATCTCCAAAGGAGAGGGGAAATTCCATAATAAGAACTACATGAAGCATCGAGTGTACAGGTGCCAGAAAATATTGTTTTGTTTAGTGAAGATGAGATTGTAAAAATATGGCTCTTTATAAATGCATGTTCTCAAGTTTATTTATAGGCACTCTGACACCCACTCTTAAACTCCTTATTTAATAGCTAACAGAAACATTTTGAGAGGGAATTAGGGTGGTGAAAATATATCATAAAGGGGTACATTCTCTAGAGAAGTTTCTTTTCCCCCCCTGTTATCAGAAGAAAAAGTAAAAAGTCAGGAGGTAATTTAAGCCACAACTCACAACAAACAAAAATGTTTTAAATTTCTCAGGGGCAAGCTGTGCTACATCTTGAAGGAAATTGGAGGGGATATCAAAGAGAATTTATTGTCTAATGACCTCCCTTAGTGATTTAGCGAAAGCTGTGGACAAAAATACATCAGTAGTTAAGAGAGCTGATGTAAACTAGGTGTTAAAGAAGTGGGTGGTGTGTTTAAGAGAGAGAAAGAAAGAGAGACTTCACTAATTTGGGACCACAGACACCTTTGATACCAAGTACTTTGTTCATGGTTGCATTTGTGTGTGTGTGTGTGTTTAATTAGTTGACTAATTTTATTTTGGACAATTTCATGCATGTATGTATTTTGATCTCTTGTCGCCCTCCCCATTCCTTGCATGATTGCACCTTTAGATAAGACTATATCAAGCAGTTACTAGGATAGATGATTAGTATTGAAAGAGAAAAATACTAATCTCACTACTCCTGAATCCCATTTCGTATGATTAAGACAAAGCATCGTCCACATTTACCATTCCTAATAGAGTCTTTAAGAACAAAGTCTTTCAACTCGTGCATAATAACCATCCGTTGGACATAAGAAAAATAAATTTTTCTTTTCCTTTCCCGGTGAGGAAAAACTATCAAGACTATAAAAGGTTCTATTCTCCATCTAAGTATCGCTTCACATGCGTCTACGTCACAGCCTCCTCGGCCATACAAGCATCAGTAAGCAAATGAAGAAATGATAACCATCACTAGTTCTTGCTCAGATTTCTATACTCTAAGTCCATAGTCTACCGGAGAGCTAGGCTGATGAGATGTCACTCTAGAAAAGACACTGAAATATTATCACGTTCCATTATTAATGAAAGACATTTCAAGGACACCCATCACTTTCAACGAAGGAGTCAGAGAGAGGAGGTAAGAGAGGAGACTCGAGAGTTTTCCTGGTGGACTCACTTCAGTGAAGAATGGGAAATAGGCTTTCTTTGTCCCTGATCCAGACCCTGCCTACAAGCCAGGGTCCCATGGCTACCCCAATTCTCCTGAAAGCCAGACTAGAGTTGTCCTGGGAGGGGATTTCTGAGTGGAAGGAGCTCCAGCCTGGAGAGACAAGGGCGGATGATCCCTGTGATAATTTCATGCACTTGGTTTTCTTCTGACCCAAGACGTGGGTAAATAAAGATAATCTTGGCCTCCCTGCCAGTGACACATGGGAATTCCCTGTGTCACTGGCACATGTGCTGTCATCCTGAGGAAGTGTCTGCCAGGCCTGAGTGAGCAGTTCTGGGGACAGGAACAGCTAGCAGAAATCTGCCCCAGAGCCTGCTGAGGGCACACACTCCACACACTTTCTTCTGTGTTCACAGGTATCTCTCAGCTTTGTTTCTCCTTGAATATTTGCAAGGGATTAGCTCAAGTCTTGCCTATTTAGTTGTTTTTGTTTTCTGGCTTAACGTGCAAGGAATTACCTAATAAAAATCACACCACATTAAACGTGCTGTGTTGAGTGTGCTGCGGTTAGTGTGACTTTACTGGTGTTATTTTAAGAGTCTGTTCTCTGAATTCCCTTGGAATTCATGCTCTTAACTCCCAAGAATATGCACAGACCTCCCAGGCCCTAGGATCACACTGGGTATTTATTACAAGGCAACTTTGCTTCTCAATGACGTGCACCGGGCTGTATTTTTTCCCCTGGACCCTTGAGTTCCTGAGCACACTTGTTTGAAAATTCCTCTTAAAAAAAAAAACATAGTTGAGGTGGAGACAAAAAAACTTTTTTAATAGAGAGAATGTTTAGAAAACACTGTTTGAGGAGAGGGATGCTCTAATTGCAATTCCAAGAGGATCAATAACACAGGCCCCCTTCTCCCAGGTCTCAGGCATTCTGCTTTCCGTGTGGCTAATAAAACGAAGTGAGATCGTGGTCCTCAGAAGGGAGGGATACAAAAACATCAAATGTTTAACCATTTGTCTTGAAATATGTACCTGGACCAAAATTGGACCCTTTCACTTGTATAGAAAATATTACAATAACCACTTCAAAGGCTTTTCAGGGAAAAAGATAGGCAAAAATCAAAGAGTAAAGGATCTCAGTGAGGTCAGGATGAATATATAAAGAACATATAAAGAGAAGAACATATAAAGAGAAAGCTATCGCTCAATGAAGAAAAGTCATGGGATTTTAAAGGATTCGAATGTATGTCATACTTCCTCCTCTTCATAAGATGGTTAGTATTCTGTCTTATTGCCCAGCATTAAATTTTTTGCTCTACATCCACTCCACTAGCAATAACAACAAAAAATCGCCTCAAATGATAGTTTTAGTTTATAATCATTGGTTTTGAACAATGAGCTTGAAAACGAGAGGTTCATTGTGGTAAGCTACATATTCTGATCTGTGTTGCTAAATGAAATCTAGCACTGAAAAATCCTATATCCTGATAGAAATCATTGATCTGAAAATGTGTGCCTATTCAGGTTTCCGGAATTTCTCTTACCTCCAAACCAGTTGAAAAGCAAAAACAAACCAAAAAACCAATGTGAAATCACTAATGGTGGAGCGCCACCACCTGGACAGTATTAGAATGGCAGACAGGGTTCCTTTTCCTTAAAAAGTGGTCTCTTTGGTCGCTCAATTGCATATTTATCTTTGGGGAAAACACCCCCCACACACACAAAAAGAAGCCCCATGTTCTACATTCTTAGACCTTCTCCTGTAGTGCTGCCTCGTCGTGGAAGAGGCAGAGCCATTCCATTGAGGATGATGCCCGCCCACCAAGGGCAGCTGGATTCCAGTGTTTTCCTCTTGCATTTTGTGTGTGTGTGTGTGTGTGTGTGTGTGTGTGTGTGTGTGTGTGTGTGTGTGTTGGTCGTCTTTAAACATGGGTAATAACAGCATCTACCCCCAAGGGAAGGGAAGAGAAGGGAAGGCGAGGCTGTGAACTGCTCAACACAGTACCTAGCACATAGTGAAATTGATCAAAAGATTGCCAAAACAGATCTAGTGAGTTCCTTTCCGGTGTACAAATGAACTTTGATAGAGTTGGCATGGACTTTGAGTGGTTTCCGGCTTGGCTCCTGTCCCAGACAGAAAGCTTCCACATTTTGACATCATGAGAAGGGGACCCACCATCCCTTTCTCCCCCAGATTCCCACACCCTGAGGTCTGGACTCACAACCACTAGGCCACAGAGTCCAGACAGCCCTGCTCCGCACACAGCCCGGTGCCTCCTGTCTCTTAGGTCCCTCATATGCCCCCTCCTCGGCCTGGTCTTTGTCAGCTCCACCTTTTCTGGAAGCTGGGGTTCCACCTTTGCTTCATTCACCTCTGATGGCTGCTTCTTCCCTTCTCACTGCACACCTGGCAAAAGTCAGAGCTGGAAGCTATTCCTGACTGCAAACTCCCAAAGGTGCTAAGCATCAGACAGGAACATCAGAGGACACTGGCTTTCACGGTCTTACTCTGCACGAGGAAAATGTAAATACATCCATATCTATGACTGGATGGCCGAGACTAACTGCCAAAGATTTGACACAAATTGACAACAGAAATTAAACTGAGACCCCTGACCTAAATTAGTAGAGAAGAACCCTTCATCAATTAGCAAGCACAAGGGTTTAATTCTGAGTCAAGCTAAAAGGCTCTACTAGAAGGTGACAGATGTAGCCACAATAATTTTTTTTTAATTCAAAAGTTTAAACAAGGCTCATTCCCATATCAACCAGCAGATGGCACTGGAGGACAGACTGAATTCTTAATGATCTGAGGCCTGTGGTCTAAGTTGAGGTCTATAGCATGACAGTTGAAACAGCGTGGTATTTTAAGGGAACACTTGGCTATTAGTGCTATCCGATATTGTCCACTGCATCCCTGTGCCTCACTTACCTTCTTCATAGAGAGAGGCCCAGCTAAACACCCTCAAGGCTGGAGAAGTGAGGAGGAGGATGGTGACAGAGGAGGAGTAAGTGATGGACTGACTTACAATGAGGATCTGAGCGGGCAGATGAGGCGACCGGGTCCTAGTTGAAATGTAAGTGGAGGCAGGTGGCTTAGAGAACCTGAGCAAGCAGAAAGCCCTGGAGGCCAGCCCAGGTCTCTACAGCATCATCTGAGCATCGCCTTCTAAAGGCATTGCTTCTAAAGGACAAGGACAGAAGGATGGCGTTGTCGCAGTGCCCCGTAGAGTGGCTTGCGGAGTCACGATGGAAATTACACATTATACAGGTAGTGATTTCGATCCAATGGGGATGTTTAGATTTAACACTAGAAAACCCGCAATTTATGAATCATAGGTCATTAATATTTTGTTTATCTTTGTGTGGGTCAGTTCATGTTCATTTGGATTGAACTTGACAGTCAGGAATATTTCCCTTCTTTGTTTTCCTCTTCAAATGTTGGCTCCTTTCAATGTTCACCTATCAGCAATTACTCAGGAAAATTCGAATCCATCCCCAGGTGTCAGCTCGCCTGATGTCAAGGGTTTGCACCTGCGCCCTCCAAAACAAACTCCCTTCAGTTCCTCGAGGCTCCATGCTGCCAGCCCCCTCCCCTCGCCTTGCCTCACTTGGCCAAAGGCCATCCCTCTTTAAAGAGACGTCCCCGAAGAATACCCCAAACTCTATGGTCTTGTGTTATGAGCACTTCAGAACCACAGCGCGTCCATCGCCCTTGGTAATGGCATCTCTCGCCTCTCGGCTCTTCATATCTATGTCTGGATATTCCTTTGTGGGATTCCAAGTGCATCAATCACGTGATCCAGAGGTGATTTTCTAGGAATGAGTGGGGACAGGATGGAGTGAAAATTGAAGAAGACTTGAAATGCAAAAGTTAAAAATAATTGTTTGGCCAACACACCTAACAGCACATAGTCTTCCCAACTTCTTGCCTAGTGGGACTTATTTTTATCTTTAAATGAGACCACCTTGATAAATAGAATCTGCCTACTTCCTAAACCCTGAGTGAGGACTTCCTTTTTGCAGGGAACTTTCCACGCCCCAGCCAATGGTCTGAAGCAGCCACACTAGGGTAGTGCGAACCCCCAGCAAGGAGTGGTCTGGCCACCAGGTGTATACTGTAATTGTCATTTCCCTTTCTGCATCCCCAGATGTGAGCTGTGCCAGGGCATGGACATGCGACATTATTATTCATTAAGAGAGGTGCCGGGCGGTGTGAGTCCTGGCAAGCTCAATGGTGAGGGGCCATGGGAAGTGGGACGCTGGAGCTCATGCCAGGAAGGCCGAGCACCTGCCAGGGTTGGTCCACTGCCAATCACACCGTCTTGTCATTTGATCCAGTGCCGTGTGGATTTTACATTAAATTTAGTAGGCTAGTAAAGGGCTGGATTAAGAAGGCCAGTGTGCATTCCTCCCATCTGCCACGATCTCCTGACCCCCTCATCTCCCCACTCTCCCCGGCCTCTGGTGACCACCTTCAGCTCCTCTGAGCAGCAGCCAACAGCCCTGTGTCTTTGTCTTTCTCCCTTTCTTTCCTTTCCTCTCAGATTTCTGTGACCATCATGGCACCTGTTCACAGTTGCTCCAGCTCCTGGCCAAGTGACTGGCCTGACCCCTGGACAGCAACCTTTTCTGCCATGAAAGGGGACTCTCAAGGAGGAACTGAGACAGTGAGGCTGGGCCCTTGGCTGTGACTTATCCCATGACATCCCCTGTCTCTCCCTCCCCTCATCACAGTCTACTCTCTCAGGACAGCCTACATTTTAGCTGAATGTAATGAAAGAAAGTTGGCCCCAGAGGTGTCTCCAAGTGTCTCTGCCCAGAACTAGAGAGAATTTTTTTTTTGGCAGAACTTCCAAGTTACAAATAATCTCCTAAAGAGGTTCTGGCATATCACAAACAATTAGGAGGCTGTCTTCCCCAGTCAGCCCTTGGGGAGGGAGCACCATATGCCTGCCAGACCTCTGGGAAAGTGTTGTTTCGGTTGAAAATGGGGTCTTTGCTCCCCTGGCCTGAGGGAGCACTGGACACTTCTCATTAGGCAAGTGTGAAACACCAATGTTTATGGCAACCAGAATAAGACCAGCAGATCTCCTAAAGCCAGCAGGACATCCTGGAGAGAGACAGGGATGTTCATTCCAACCCCCTTTCCATTTTGTTCCAAGCAGACAAGTTATGAAACCCTGTTTGATCAGCTTCCCCACCACCAGGAGAAAGAAGTAAGCTTAAAACTACAAGTCACTGAGGATCAAGCCACAAATGGAGTGACATCTCGTGGCTGGAGGTGACAGCTTCCAAGAGGGCTCTTTTCTAGCAAGGGCAGCTATCTAGCATCTCAGAGACATGGGGGCCAGCCATGCAGCAGTCCCTAGAGACAAGAGCACCAACGCCTGCCAGGGCACCTTGTCCAAGGGCTGCTCCCAGTGTCCCTTCGAATATGTGGCCCAGATCTGCTCACATGCAGAAGCAAGTAGGTCAGCAGTAGATTTGCCCAGACACACCAGTTCCTCCCCACACTGCCCAGATGGTGGGAAAGCTGGAGCTTTGTGATTTCTCCACTTGCCAGCCCTGCACAGGTGGGTGGCAGTCGAGGTGCCCCCTGGTGGCGATGGGTACTGACAAAGATGCCGCTCTGATCCAGCTAATGGGGGAATGTTTCCAAAATGAGCTACCAGTCAGTTGACAAAAATGGAGAAGGGAAAAAAAATCTATTAGATTGCAATCTCTGGTTGGGAAATGTGTTTCTAAGGGGAGTTTACATGCCATGGAAACAGATCCCAGAAGCCCAGTTTCAGCTTATTAGCGTTAAATTGGCCACAGCAAATGAGCACTGCAATTGTAGTGACCTGAGGTTTTATAAGCACGCTGGGACTGTTTGCAGAGATTTTACACGCGCCCCACAGACCAGCAGAAGGGAGGCAACTCAACCTACCAGTTCCATTTCCAGAGCCCAGGAAGAACTGCCACAAACCCAACCCATCCTGCACAGGGATTCCCTGGAGTTGCTGGAATCTTCCAGATGTCTTTACCCTACCACTTGGTTTTATTGAGAAGGGAAGAACAGAAAGTAACAGGCACAGTTACAAAGTTCCACTGTGTGTTTGGGGGGTTAGAGCCTTTCTCTCAAGCAGTCTAGATTTAGAATATCCCCATCGTGGCAGAGAATGGGTGAAGGTAGCAGAGTCAACAAGAAGCAAGAGAGTGACAAGGAGAAAACTGCTTGGTTCCACTCTCCAGGGAAGCAGGAGAGAGCTACAAGTTAGCAGAAAAAATAATCACTTTCCAAAAAGACACAGCTCCAGTCGGGAACCAGATTCATATCAGTCTTGTGATTTTTATCCACTATCCTCAGTCGGTTTCATCCTTTGTGGAATTCACATGTCAAGAGCAGATGAAAGCGAGATATTTGAGTGAGTGAGCAGAAATAAAGTTTGAACAGCTAGGTGAAGGAGTTGAGCAGGGGGCTGAGAGCAGATAACGTGGGATTCTGCATTGGGAAGAGCAGTGGAGAGGAGCATTTCATGGGAAACCTGAGTGATGGAGGCTGTGAGAAGCGGAGCACAGGGGTGTTCTGAGCAGGGGGTGACGGGCATCAGGGCTGTGAGGCAGGAGAGTTTGGGGTGCTTCAGAAGTGAAAGCAAACCAGAGTGAGGAAGAAGCAGGCAGGGTATGCTTTAGAGACAGGCGGGAGTACAACCATGCACAGCATGGATGTGGGTTTTGAACGATACTAAAAAAATAATTTATGTCTTTACATATATGCATCTGTGGGCATTCATCTTGCCAGGTGCTTGTGCCTCTTTTATAGCTTATAGGAGTAGTTTAGGAAGTGAACCCTGGCTGGCTGACTTTGCAAGCAGCATCTTTGACCACTGACCCATCCATCCTCTCTGGACTGTGCTTTTTAAATTTTCCTTCTGGAAACTCCTTTCTTTCTAACTGTAAAATAATTATCTCCTAGCTCTCCATCTCAAGCTCTGACCAGTCATAACACACACACACACACACACACACACACACACACACATGATTTTTTTTATTGTTTATAATGAGTTACATTATTTAGTGGGCCAACAATGAGTTGTTATTCCCAATTCCCCAACGCTCCCCTCCCCATCCCCAATCAGCTGGATATCCTCCTCCTGGGTCGTCTGGATCAGTCCTTGTGACAGGGGACCATGGATAGCCTAGTATTCAGCCTGGTTCTCCTGGCCCAAGAGCACACACTAGATTTTTATGGCAACCCATAAAAATCTCAAGCAGCAACCCAGACAGCATCTTGCTCTTCAGCGCTCCTTCCTTGTGATGATGAGATCAAGACAGCTCTCAGGGGCACCCACAGATGAGAGAGTGTGGGTTTGTGCTGGAGAACAATCACAATGAGGTGGCGATGAGTCAGTCCATGGCAGTTTATAAGGATAAATAAAGCAGGAAGGAGCAAAACTTGGAAATTGAAGTCATTAGGTGTGCATTCTGCTCTTGGAAGTTACGAGAGGATGAAATGATGAGCCCTCAGTGTGCAGGGGTGTGACGTATGGGGGAAAGTCCATGTGAGGGAGCTTGACAGGCGCTTCTGGACTTAGAAAAGAACCCCTATGGGGAAGCAATAACAAAGTAACAAGATGCATCACTTGGGAAAGACAAGAGAGTGAGAACAATGGCTAGGGCTAAAGATAGGCTTTCTCTAGATAGGCTTTCTCTTGAGAAAAGGTGCTTGATTTACATTTATCTTCACTTAGGACAGAAAAGAAGGAAATTGTGTTACACATAACCAAAATGATTTTGATCAGATATGGGTTCTCTAAATGAGAATGTCTGTTAACCCCTCCCCCACAAAGACTGACTGACGCATTCATAACTCCACAGTGATTACCAACGACCCCACTGAGGAGGGCACCCTGTGGAATAGGGGTGCAGGAGGGGACATAAGAGGATAGCATGAGGGTATGGAACCAACACGTG
Organism: Zapus hudsonius; assembly: GCA_004024765.1. Taxonomy (NCBI): domain Eukaryota; kingdom Metazoa; phylum Chordata; class Mammalia; order Rodentia; family Dipodidae; genus Zapus; species Zapus hudsonius. The sequence continues at coordinate 34,084 of PVHP010011732.1, forward strand.
ATTTGTTCATACAGTAAAGTTCACGATTACATCATTTATGAGTGGATTTGCCTGAAACCTGTTGAAACAGGCTAGGCGAACTCTCGGTAGAATTTGTATTCTTGCTTATGAACTATGTAGACTTGAGTACTTCAGCCGAGAGTGGACACTTCAGATTCTTCCCTCAGAAGTGCATCACTCAACCACTCGAATTCTCCCTCTCAATTCTTAACCAGTTGAAGAACAGGTGCCCAGTGCACCTGCTTCGTCTCCCTTCCTACTTGGACTGGATGATCTGATTCATCCCTTGCGAGGTTTGCTACCATCAGCAAGAACATTGTCTCCCTTTCGTGCCATAGAAAAGTTCTGTTTGCTTGTACTCTAATCATGAGCTCTTATTGCCACGAGAAACCAAATTGTACTAACTGCCTTCGATAAACTTTTTCAGTAAACAAAATTCCAACACGGCCATGCCTTGTTGATAGAGTTCCAAGGAGTGATAGAAATGGATTATTTAAGTAGGGACTTGAAATCTAAGCCTCACGAGAGGCAGTCCAAACAATCCATACCTAGATTAAAGATGATGGTGGGTTCTTTGTCTGTTTTTCATTTCATTTAACACCTGTCTCATTCATTCGTTCCTGCCTCTCACAGTGCCAAGGGAGCTTGCCCGCCAACAGCTGGGTCTCAGAGGAGGGTGGGCTGCTCATGTCCCTCACCAGAGGGTAACCGAGCAGGATCGTGCCACATGCTCAGTGAATCCAAATCAGGACTCTTGCCCGAACCAAGGCTGTTGGAGTGCCAAGCACTGCAGGGGACGCCAGATTCTGAGCGCCATCCTGGAGGACCCACTAACCAGGCATGCCACCTTCACGATCCATCAAGCTGCAAGCTGTCTGACGCTCTGCCTCTCTTTGCAGGCAATCTGTGGTGCCTGCAAGCTTCCTTGGCAGTATCCTCACTAAAGCTACTCATTAGTATCTACCTTCTTTTTCGAAACCAGTCCTAGCTCTCCAACTTTGATGTTGAACTATGTTAACAACGGCTGGCTTGGAAAGTCCCTGTAGGATTTGTAAGAAATTAATGTTCGCCTTTTCTCAACAGAAACCTTGGGGTTTGCAAAACACACCATATGCTTGTCACTTTGCCAATGAATCAAGATGTTTTTGCAGTCTTCTGAGTCTAAATAATTAATGGTAATGTCTAAAGATTACCCCAAGGTTCAGGGAGTATGGAGGAGGCCTCTGCAGCGTCTAACATGACTCAACCCTAGCTCAAGCCAATATTTCATGTGATAAATGGCCAGGCTTCAGGACCACCCCCCGCCTACCCCACTCATCACTATTGTTCATGCTCTTTTCTTTTCCCTTCTTCTTTCTTACAGAACTGGATTCTCTGAGTTGCTTCAAGCAAGTCTTGCCTTTTACCCAACCTCCAACAGTGCCCTTCCCAGGGTTTCTCCAGTGTCCCTAAGGAGTGAGTGTGTGTCTAACAGTTAATCCTTTAATACTAGCATTGTTCCTGTCTAGAGATTAATTTCCTTTCAATAAGCTCTTGCCAGCCAATTAATCCAAATCAATGAATCAAGCTAAATAAATCAATAGCTTAGCTTATTTTGAGGACTATAGACATTAGGGATTTCTAAAAAAAAAGAATTTTAAGCAGGCATTAACTCTTTGATTTATAAAATAGAAAGTTGCAGCCATGATCATTTTAAATAATTTGTATTACCAGAACCCTTCTTTGATTTTATGATTCTTCGGTGAAATTTATATAACTGAGTATTTATTTTTGATTCATTTGTCACTCTCATTGGGCATCTTGCCTGGTTAAGTTTTACTAATTTTTATTCATCTTTAACTCATATAAAGCAATCGACTCTTAACTTGGTACATACCTGTAACCCAGGTACTTGGGCTGAGTCAGGAGTCTATAGTCAGCCTGGGTAACACAGTGAGATGACATTTCAAAACACAGCAAAACAAATACACACTTTCAGATACTATTATTCCTTTCATGTACCCGAGGCCCTTCTGGAGTTCCAGTCAATCTTCTCCGCTGTGGTAGCTTAACAGAAAGATCTGATCTAGTGTAGAAGCTAATATGTGTCCATCACAATGGAATACTTCTTGCTTGCCAGGTGCTTTATAATGAGAAGTGCTTAAATCCATCACTTTATTTGATCCTCAAAATAATACTCATTTCAACATCAAAGATGAAATTAGATTTGACAGTTTGTAAACTTTTGCTGTAATTGTAACAACCAGTAGAAGGGAAAGAGAGTTTGAGCTGAAGTGTTATGGGGTTTTTTTTTTTGTCCACTTGAGATGAAAGAATACCACAAAGTCTTATGCACAACAGGGCTTGGTTTCTTACAGTTCTGGAGGCTGGGGCATCAGAAGTCTGGCCCACAGAAGTCTGGTAAGGGCTCATTTCCTTGAGTACAAGAGACAGTCTTCTCTCTGGAGCTTGGAGCTCACTGGGGTCTCTTTTATAAGGACTCTAATCCCACCCATGAAGCTTCCAATCCAACATCCAATCATATCCTAAAGGCTCCAGATCCTAATACAGCACATTGAGAGAGAGAGAGAGAGAAAGAGAGTTCTTAGGCTTCAATGTGAATTTTAAGGGCACACAAACATTTGCTCTATAGCACCAGAACACCAGACTTCTCATAGTTTTGCCCCTCACTAAAGGTTGAGCTGAGCACAGCCCTTCCAGGACAAAATGCCATGAATGATGGGCAATGAGGCTCTTACAACTATCAGCAATGGCCTTAAAACACCCCTCCCCAGTTTTTGACTCCAGTGAAGCTGTCTTCTCCAGGGCTTGTTAATTTACTTCAGATCAGTTAACAAGAAGTTGAGTGTCTACTGACAAAGGGTTTAACGTATCAGCAATGTCTTTGAAAATGGGAAAAGCCTATCAGTCTAGGTTATTTCGTTCCTCAGATCAGCATTATCAGAACTTGTGTGTACTTCACGTTGCTACTCTTCTAGGTTTCCTCGTAATTGCATTAACCTTCATAAATATGAATTGGAATGACAGAAGCCAGCATGATGCAATCACAGAATTCACAGTCTATGTTTTAAGTAATAAAAATAATAAAGTATTACCCATTAGCAAGAATCATATTTTAGGAATTTAGCAACCTTTCAGATACTTTTTGGTGCTCATCCACATTTGTGAATTAAGCCCACAATTGGACTTAATGTCTTTTTGTATGTAAAATGCCTTGTGCAAAAGAAAGACAGAATCATCCTGGCCTCAAGAATGTTCCTGAGACCAGTGGGTGAGTGTAGCCACTAGAATGCACATGGGTAAACAGGAGTCTAAGGTTCACAGTGCTCTTAACCCGCTTCGTGATGTTGACGTGCCAATGCTTGAAGTGATGGAGTTAAAATCCCCATCACTTCCCTGTATATGAAAATAAATACACACATCACTGCTGACCTGTCCCTTTACTATGTGAAAACACCAACCCCTAAAGGACAAGATGCACAGACTCTGTCATGGAAAAAAAAATGTCCTTGGGAAATACTTCAGAGGAGTTCTATTTTGTGATTTTATTTTATTCCAAGAACAAAAGAGCAAATAATCAATCCTGTTTACTGAACTAATAAGTAGCATTTTAAAGAGAATTTTTTGAAGTTAAATGATTAGGAAAGAAACATGTAATTTAAATGAATAATAGTGACAAATCATAGACCTACTACTTTGTATACTTGATACAAAGATGAAAGAAAAATAACTTTTTCCACCAATGAGTCTGTAATCTGGTTACAGAGGTAAATACCCATCAAAACATCCCTAAGAGACAATTCAACGAGTGCTTTAACTGAACCACCAAACAGAATATGGTGTTTGGCATAATAGTAGTAAGTGATGGGCTGAGGGCTTTGTAATGAAATTCATTCTTAAACTCTGTAAGGAACTTCAACACCATTGAAACCAACTGAATATTACTACATCTATGAAGTCAAAGGAAAGGAATCCTAGTTATAATTCTGTATCACTAAACTATGTCTATTCTAATGGCATAATGTCATTGAAAGCTCCTCCTAGCACATCAAAAAATTGTTATCAACCACAAATGATTCTCTTTCTTACATCCTCATTCTCAAAGCAACACAGATCCACCATTAGCCTCATAGTGGGCCGGTTTGTGCTACTGGGATAAATGAAACTGCTTTATTTAGATGAACCTTCTGGATCAGGTAGTCCAGTCTCTAGAGCAGTGTTTCTCCAAGGTGAAGTTTATGGTTCACCTACATGTTGAAAATAAAGTAACCTGGCTGCAGTTGACACCCAGTGAATCAGATCTTTGAAAAAGAGACCGAGAATCTATAATGAGTGTATATGGTGTGTGTGTATCTTTCTTTTAATCACTCCAGATTATTTTTGCACATGCAGAAGGGTTTCAGAGAGTTGCTCTGAAGGATAATGAGGCAGCTGTTTCACATTATCTAATCTGAATCTGGGGAGAATGCTGATGCTATTCTCCCCAAATTTCCTTAGAAAGGTAATTACATAGGCTACTTGGCTCCTCTCAGCGAGTGGATTTGCCAAGGGAGCCAGGAGTCTGGACAGGCTCTAAGAACCTTGGGGACAAAGGGGAAAAAAAGCCTTCTAGTGCATGGCTGGATCTGTATCTAACTTTGGTTTTTCTCTGTGCTCCATGTTAGTGAGTTAAGAGTTGTTAGGGAAATATGACTAGTGACTCCAGATAGGAAAACATGCTTATTTCTCAAATTATAGTAAAACAAACAATTCCAAGCCAACAGCTTCATTCCCCACCTCATGAACTTGTATGTGTATATGAAAATTTACAGCAGCTCAACTGATCAGGCCATTGCACCAGAACTCCTTGTGCCTGAAAATACAAAGAAAGGGGCCTAAGGAGATGGCTCAGACAGTAAGAGCACTTCCATACACCTGTGAGAGCCTGAAAAGGTCCTAGTTCAATCTTCAGCACTCATGTAAAAAAAAAAAAACTTGGCATAGCCATGTATGTGTATAACCCTAGTCCTGTGAGAGATCAAAAACAGACAAATCACTGGAACTCAATGGTCAACCAATCTGACAGAAAGTGGCAACCCCAAGTTCAGTGAGAGACTGTCTCAAGGAATAAACCAATATGGAAGAGCAATAGAGAAGGAGACCCTACGACCTCCTCTGACCTCCGAACATACGCGCACACAGGATATGTGCATCTGCGCATATGTGTGCATGCACTACACACACATATTACACACATACCAAGAAATTCAAAGGAAGTCTAAGCAAGGCTATGCTGTAATCCACACCTTGGGCACTTTTCCTTCATGAGGAGAAAGCTTTGTCTTCAGTTTCTAGATTGTAGAGAATATGCTAGAAGCAAAAGAGTGAGGGCCCTTACTGCCCACACATGCCCTTACAAACCCCAATGTATTTGCTTATTGTCAGAGTTGGTCATACAGCTAGTAGGTATTCTGATGTGCCCGGTGGACTTGGGCTTGGAAATATTGTTTGACTTTTTTCCTACCAACAACTCCATTTAGAAATTCACATTCGGGGGCTGGAGAGATGGCTCAGCGGTTAAGGCACTTTCCTCCAGTGCCTAAGGCCCCTAGTTCAATTCCCCAGGACCCACATAAGCAAGACCCACAAGGTGGTGGCCCTGGTGTTCTCTCTCTCTCTCTCTCTCTCTCTCTCTCTCTCTGCTTGAAAATGAATAAATAAAATATTTTTTAAAAAAAGAAATTCACATTCATGCTGGGAATGCCTTTGTGAAGACTGGAGAGAAGCAAAGCCTATGTAGACAGTACGGAATACCAAGGAGCATCCAGCCATGCTCCTTGCCTACCTCATGAGCAGTCTCTAAACCCAAGAGTCGCCGCCACTCCCAGGACAGGGATCAAGATACTAGAGACCTTCCAAAATCAGGCCTTTGCTGTGTTCTAAGGGACCCTCCATGATTCTGACTGGTAACCACTATTTTTTCTGTCTAAACTAAGCTTTTACATTATAAACATAATTGAGAAAGTTAAATCAAATGTAAGAGCTCAGAATACCTTTTATTCTAGTAACTAGTATAGTAGTTTTGTTTGTTTTAATCTGGGAAGAGATAAACCCCCAGGAAAGTCAGCAATCTAGGCCATTTTCTCTGGTGAGGGTAGAAGAACAATTTTAATTTTGGAAGACACCACTGAGAGTTTAAAAAGATGAGCCATGCTTTTGAAAGTTGCTGGACTCTAGTGGAAGAAAATTCCAGGGAGAACCCACTGTCCAATAAGTCACAGGATAGCACGCCCACTGTGTTCTAAACTAGAGACTTCAAAATATCAAACACTAGAAAATCCCTGCCATAGACAGAAACCTAACTTTGAAGCACGTCAGTACTTGAAATCAGATGAAGGTGACCCTGGAAAAGGCTTGTGACCTTCAAGTACCTGGCAAAAGCAAGAATATGACCTCTGTGTGGGAAGATGACACAACCCCGGATCACAGCTCATTTCCACAAGAACTTTTGAAGGCATAACATTTGACACATAATTGAAATTAACCAGGCACTCAAAGAAATAAAACTATATGAATAAAATGATCAGACATAATAGATGAAAGACACAGAATAGAAATTCAGGTATTAGAATTCTCAAAGACTATATTTAGAAAGAAGATAGCATTGCAAATTTAATAAATAGAGAATTGAAAACTCCTTAAAAAGGCACATTTGGGAGCTAGAGAGATGGTTCCACAGTTAAAGGTACTTGCCTACAAAGTGTGCTGGTTTGATTTCCTACACCCATGTAAAGTGGATGCAAAGTGGTACATGCGTGTGTGATCAGAAGCCAAAATGAGACAGGGAGCCAGGAGAATCAGAAGCCCCTGGGCCAGCTACACTGCATCTGCAGCAGCAGGAGACCCTGCCTCAAAGAAGGTAGAAGGACAGACACCTCGAGGCTGCCTCTGACATCTGCATGCACACGGTGACACAGGCACACCCATATACTAGAAGCACACATATACACACAAATAAAAAAGGCGCATTTATTTGGTGACTTAATAATATTGAACATGCTTTCAAGGGTTTCTTTGTCAGTCATATTTTCTTATTTGTGTTGGGTAACTTATCTGTAAATTAGCTTTGTAATTTAGCTGTAAGCATTTTTTATATATTTATATTAGTATCTCATAAGAAATATACTATGAATATTTCCTTGAAATCTGTGATTTGTATTTTATTTCATTAATGACATCTTTCAAAGAGTGAAAAATTAAATGTTAATGAAATCAAATTTACTGGTGTTTTCTTTCCTTATAAGTTTGTTGCTTCTATAGGAAATATATATCTATCCCAAGTTACAAAAGAATTATCCTCAAAATGATAATTTGATAGAGAACAAAATGGAAATCATGTAATTGAAGGATATGCCAATAACATTAAGAACTCAGTAGATGGACGTGTTAGTTCTCTGCTGGCTGCGACAGTCACCACAAACGTGACCATTTAAAGAAATGTTCCGTGGCTCACAGTTCCATTGGTCAGACATTTGGGTAACTTGTGGCTGTTTTCACTTCCTAGGATCTCAGAGAATGAAATGAGGGCTAACACTCAGCTGAATCAGAAGGTGCTGAACTTGGCTGGTCTGAAGGGTCTGTGGAGGATCCTGCCTCCATCATCATTCACCTTGGTGACAGAATCCAGCTTCCTTAGTGGAGGCCTGCCATCTCCATATGCCCTTGCTCTTGGTTCCTGTCTAATTTCACTAGACATCCATGTTTGCCATATCACTCCCGCCCCATTTTACACCAGCCCTTCTGTTCTTTCTCCAGGCCAGGAGTGCATCTCTCTGACTCTCCGTGACTTTCTGACTTTCCTATTTTCTGACTTACCTCTTTAGAGGTGAAATGTATACATAACATACCACAAACAAGGAGACATGGAGGTGCTCTGCTGTAGGGGTCCTAGCCAGGCCTCTCCTATCTCACTTTAAAGAAGACTGTAACAAGTTAGATTGCAACAACATGACCAACCTCTAGACCAAACGCTAGAGTAACACAACAAAGAATTGTTGCTAATAAACTCCAAATAAGATAAAATCAAAGGTTCTTTAAAACGAATCCTAAAGCCCAAAGAAGAGAAAATTTCACATGATTAGTCAGAAAGAAGGAAGATGTATTTAAATACCAACGTATCTGTTGGTCAGTTCATCAAGATGCAACAACCTGCATCTAAAGCAGAGCTTTACAACTTGTGCTGTAAGAACTGATTGAACTATAAGAAATAGAAAAATCTAGTTGTAGTCAGAGATTCCCCATCTCTTTTTCTCAATAGTTGATAAAACAAGAGGCCACAAAATCAATAAGAATAACACATTTGAACACTACCAACAATCAACTTGGGTTCATTGAATTTAAGACCTTTTAATACTACTAACAATCAATTTAGGGTTATTGGCACTTATACAATATTCACCTCAACAGCAAAAAAAAAAAAAGTCACATGGAGCCTTTACTGAGACACTCTATTTTCTGATCTTTAAAACAAGTCCTAATAAATGAAAAGATGTTAAGTCATATAAAGTTTATTCTCTGATCACAATGGATATTAATCAGAAACCAAAAGCAGAACCATATCCAGAAAAATCCCTAAATATTGGGAACAAAATAATCTTCTTCTAAATAGCTATGAAAAAAGAAGTAACAAGTGAAAATAAAATATTATTTGTTTTATGTGAAAACGAAAACACAGCATGTGGTGAGCATATCCCCAATGGGAGAGCACTTATCATGTGTAGGCTTCGATCTTCAGCACCACAATAAAGAAAATAAACAAATAAGACCTAAAATTTGTAGGATAAGCATCTAAAGCAATATTCACAGAAAATTTCATAATAATACATGATATATAGCTGTAATAGAAAATTCCTCTTCAAAAAAGGTTATCAAGCACAAAGTGGAGCATGTGTCTGGAGTTCATTTGTAGTAGCTGGAGGCCCTGGCACCCCCATTCTCTCTGTCTATCTCTCTTCTCTATCTCTCTCTGCTTGCAAATAAATGAATAAAAATATTTTTAAAAGGTGATCCAGTAAATGACCTTAATGTTCACAATTTAATAAAGAACAACAATTCAAAACATAATGTAAGCAGAAAATGGGGAAAGTTAAGATCAGAGTGGGAACCAATGAATTAGAATCAGAAACCAGGACTGAGAGTGTGGCTCAGGAGTAAAGTGCTTGCTAGCATTCTTGAGGAGATGGATCCCCTCCTCAGTACTGTGGAAGGGGAGGGGATGAGACAGAGGGAGGGAAGGGAGGAAAAGAGGGAGGAAACAGAGTCCAAATGCTAGTTCTTTGATGAATCGCTAGAATGATCATTGGCCAGGTGATGAGGGAAAAGAAGATACAAATGACCACTGAAAGGCAAGAAAGAGGTAATTTCATAAAGTCTATAGATATTAAAAAGATAATAAAGATAATTGGAAAATCTAGGCAAATGCACAAATTTCTTAATAGACAAAAACTGTCAAAGATCATTCAAGAAAACACTTATAAGTCTAAATGATTTAAAAATATGACTTTATAGGAAAATACCTTGCTATGAATTAAACTCCAGCCCCAGATGATTTCAAGGGAGAGTTATACCAAACATTAAGGAAAAAATTCTATGTAAACTTTTTCAGAAAATTCAAGAAGGAGGAATAATTCTCCACTAGCTTTTTTTTTTATAAAACAGTGTTACCTGAAACTAAACCTTAACAAAGGTAATACAAGAATCAATGGACAAAAATCCTTTAATTAACACAGAAAATTTTAGCAAAATATATTAAAACAATATATTAAAAAGGATAAAACAACATGACCAAGCAGGTTTTATTCTATGGATTTGCAAAGTTTTTCAGGAATATTTGATTCTTTCAGCACCATATGAATGACTTCCTCCACCGAACTGTCTTTATGTCTTTATCAACAATCAATGGTCCATATGCACGTGGGGTTATTCTGAAGTCTTTATTGAATTCCACTGATTGTTGTCTGTCTTAATGCCAATACCACACTATTTTGATTGCCATAAATCTTTTATCTTGAACTTAGATTGTGCAAGACCACCAACTTTTAAAAAGTTGATCAATGCTATCCAAAACAATGTATTTCATCATTTTACTAGGCTAGTATAAGAAATTTGTATAACCATTTCCATAAATGCATAAAATATAGTCAATATTTATGATCTTTAAAAAAAATCAGGCAGGACATGGTGGCACACACCTTTAATCCCAGCACTTGAGAGGCAGAGGTAGGAGGATCTCTGTGAGTTTGAGGCCAGCCTGGAACTATGGGCTAGAGTGAACCCCTATCTCAAAAACAACTATATATATATATATATATATATATATATATATATATATATATATATATATATATATATATATATATAAATCAAAAGTGAATTTCCTCAACTTGATAAAAGACATCTACTAAAAATCTACAGTTAACATAATTAATGATTTCTCCATAAAGCCAGGAACAAGAAAGGAATGTCCATCTTATTTTTATTTAACATTGTAATGGAGATTCTATCTAGTTCA
>PVHP010011733.1:0-44516 GCA_004024765.1 Zapus hudsonius
CACACACACACACACACACACACACACACACACACACACACACACACACACACGTACTGCAAATGAACTCCAGGCACATGAGCAACTTTGTGCATCTGGCTTATGTGGGTACTGGGTAATCGAACCTGGGTCATTGGGCTTTGCAGGCAAGAGCCTTGAATGCTGAGCCATCTCTCCAGCCCTCAGATTTTTTAAAAAAATACTTTTCATTTATTTGAAAAGAGAAGGGGAAAAAGAGAAATGGGTACACCTAGGCCTCTTGCCGCTGCAAACTAACTCCAGATGCATGTACCACTTTGTGCATCTGGTTTTATGTGGGTACTGGGGAATCGGACCAGAGCCTTAGGCTTTGCAAGCAAGTGCCCTTTAACTGCTGAGCCATTGCTCCATCCTTGCTTTTCAGATTTTTCTTAGAAACTGAGACACAGAAGGGTAAAAGCACAGGAACATTTTAAAGGCCATGAATTAAAAATCATAGGAGCTCCAGCAGCACAGGTAGAGAGTGATTTGATATATATAAAAATTTTATTGCAAGACTCATAAGGAGCTGAGAGGAGACGATGGGAAGAAATAATGAGTATGCATCCGTGCAAAGGCATTTAGGGATGTTGCAGAATGTAGTCTAGGGCATTAAACTGGCTATAGAGAAAAAATGAAAAAAAACCAGGATCTTAGGTATTCATGAACCCAAAATAGATTACAGATAAAAAATTAAAACACTGAAATACTTGAAGTGGTTTTATTCAAAATGTAATTGTAATTGCAGGCTAGGGAACACATCCCTTAACATAACATCTGCACAATCCTATAAAGAAAAAAAATTGATATATTTGACACTGCAAATAGTAGAAACAGCTATAAACATGTTGATGTATGTGATATAAACATGAATTAATAAGGCAAAAAGGCAAATAGCAATCTGAGAAAAAAAGCATTTGAAGTACACATAACCGCCTCACACTCTGTCATCAGGAATGAAAATCCACTTACCACTCTGCTCTTCATTTTTTAAAATTATTTATTTTTTTTAATTTATTTTATTTTGAGGCAGGGTTTCACTCTGGCCCTGGCTGACCTGGAATTCACTATGTAGTCTCAGGCTGGCCTTGAACTGAACGGCGACCCTCCTACCTCAGCCCCCCGAGTGTCTGTTCTTTATCTTAAAATACTTGTATTTATTATTCATTTGCAAGAATGGGGGAAGGGATAGAGAAAATGGGGGTACCAGAGCCTCTTGCTCCTACAAAGGAACTCCAGATACACATCCACTTTGTGCTTCTGGCTTTTGTGAGAACTGGGGAATTGAACCCAGACTGTCAGGCTTTGCAAGCACGTGCCTTTAACTGCTGAGCCATCTCTCCAGCCCACCACTCTGTTCTTGTCAAAGCCCCTCCAACCTTCACCCTCATCTTTATAGCCTCCAGTATGTACTTTTCTTGAGACCACAAACTCTGATTTCCATCTTGACTGTTATCGTTTGGGTTAATTAGCTGTCACTGGGACAGTATTCCTGAGTGTGGTGGTTTGAATATATGGCCCCCACAGACTCAGGCATTTTTGATGAAGGTTCAGAAGCCTTCTGGGGTGTCACTGGGGACAGATCTTGTAGTCCAGTCCTAAGGTGTGTGAAAAGCCAGTTGGAGCTTTGGCTGTTGGTTCTGACTCTCTGATATGGGTGTATGGAAGTAAGCCAGCTTACTTTGCCATGATAGAACTTTCCCTGAATCTGAAAGCCTGAAAGAAACTCCCTTCCTCCCATGAGCTGCTTCTGATTAAATGCTTGTCCCAGTAACAAAAAGCAAGTGCTACATTGAACAAACAAATCAGCTAAAAGGAGGAGTTACCTGGGCTCAAACCTTCAGTCCATGACCGCTTGGCTGTCTTTCTGTCTGTTGTGATAAAATAACGAATACTGAATTTTACCCATGAGATTGACTAAAGCTTGACATTTTTAAGTTTTTTTGTTAGAGATTGAAAAAAAAAAGATACTAATATGTTCGAATGTTTGTCTCCTATACCAAACAAATCTTGCAACTTAATTCCCAGTGAAATGGTATCGAGGTAGGGCCTTAACAAGGTGATCAACTCACTCATAAATGGGACTAATAATCTTAAAAAATGTTTGGTGGGAACTAGCTAGACATTTTTTATTCTTTCTGTACCTAGAACCATGTGAGAACGTAGTGTGAGTCCCTTTACTCCTGAGGAAACAGCAATAAAGTGCCTTCTTGGTAGTGAAAACAGCCTTCTCCACACACCAAATCTGCTCATCCTTCATCTTGGACTGCCCAGCCTCCAGAATGTCTCCTGTTAATACAGTATAAAATCTAAGCTATTTTGTTACAGCAACATGAACTAAGATAGTCTTTCATATATTATCGGCAGAAATTAAATTGGCATTGTCTTCTGATAATATTTACTAAAATTTAAAATGCAAATTCCTTCAACAAGAATGCTGATACATATGAGGATGTTCATTCACAACTTTGATTATAATCATGAATATTAGATTTACATCAATAGGAGGCTTTAATTAAATCTGACACACAGTAGAAGGAAATGCTTTGTACTCATTAAAATTAAAAAAGAGATGGTGCTTGCCTGACATAGGAGAGGCCCTAAAAAGTTTAATTAATGTTAAAAAAATTAATTAATGTTTGTTAATAAAAAATGATGTCTTTCGAAAGGAAATAATTAAAATCAGAGCTGAGATTAATGAATTGGAAATAAAGAAAATGATTAAAAAATAGATAAATCAAAGAGTTGGTTCTTTGAAAAAGTTAATAAGATTGACAAACCCCTGGCCAATCTAATCAAACGATGTAATAAGAAAGCCCAAATCAAAAAAATCAGAAAGGACAATGGTGAGATCACAACAGATCCTGAATCTTTGACAAAATTCAACACACAACATTGGAAGAATCATCAGGTCATATTTCCAAAACCTCTACTCCACAAAATTAGAGAACCTGGAAGAAATGGATAAGTTTTTGGACACCTACCAATAGCCAAAGTTTAACCCAGAGCACATAAAAGTACTAAATAAACCTATCACATCCACAGAGATTAAAGATGTAATCAAAAACCTTCCCAAAAGGAAAAGCCCAGGACCAGATGGTTTCTCAGCTGAATTCTTTTTTTTTATTATTATTATCACACGGTTTAACAAAGTATGACTCGCCTGGGTTGGGGGTTACAGCTCATTAGTACAGGGGTTACTCAGTATGTTTGAGGCCCATTCCCCAACCACAGTGGAAAAAGAATCCCAAATACAAACAAAAACTATGGCTTTTCTATTTAAGGACTTTAAGGAGCCCGAGACAATTTCTTTCTTTGCCTCTGCTTTTTTTAAAATATATATTTATTGTCCATAATGAGTTACATTATTTAGTGGGCAAACAATGAGTTGTTATCACAAATTCCCCAATTCCCCCCCCCCTCCCCATCCCTGATTAGTTGGATATCCTCCTCCGTGGCCTTAACTCATTTAAGAAAGTGCTCAGCATCCTTAAGCATCAGGGAAATGCAAATCTAAACCACAATGAGATACCATCTTACCCCAGTCAGAATGGCAATCATAAAGAAAACCAACAATAATCATTGCTGGCGAGGATGCGGGGAAAAGGAACCCTCATTCACTGCTGGTGGGATTGCAAACTTGTTCAACCGCTATGGAAAGCAGTGTGGAGATTCTAGACAGAACGGACATAGAACTACCAATGGACCCAGCTATCCCTCTACTAGGCATCTATCCACAAGATGTCACATCTTGACGCAGAAACATTTGTACAACTATATTTATAGCAGCTCAATTCATAATAGCCAAGAACTGGAATCAACCCAAATGCCCATCCATGGAGGAATGGACAGTGAAACTGTGGTATATTTACACAATGGAATTTTACTCAGCTGAAAGGAAAAATGGCATATCAAAATTTAGGAAAAAAATGGTCTTACTTCGAGCAGATCTTAGTAAGCAAACACTCAAAAGAACAGAGAATTGAACGCCACATACTCTCCCTCATATGTGGTCTTTAACCAGGATAACCGTTTTCTCTATGCAGACTAGAAGAAAGAAGTGAGAGGTTATGAATGAGGGGTAAGTGATGGGGGCAAGGGAATGGCTTAAGCATGAGGCTAAACCAAATTAGGTTCAAAAAAATAAAATTCTCACGAGCATACTGTAACCTACAGAGCAAGTAGTGGGTGTCAACTGGCAAGAGGGGCCATGAGTAGTAGGGGAGAATGTCTAAGCCTGTGAATAATTGAGCAGTCTGACAACCCCAGGTCCCAGCCACCAGTTCCTTCCCTCACTGAGCTGTTAACCAAAGTGAACCATGAGGTTCCAAAAACAAGACAGAATTCTGTCAAGGCTCTTGAACGCCCTCCCCAGGTGTGAGGCAAAACCGTATTGCTGAAGAAACCACAGAATGCCATCAATCAACATCGAGAGACCCTTCGAGGTCTGGAATGGTAACCAGCCCCCAGATGGCAGTTAGTGCAGTGCTGGAAGGCACTACACAAGCTGCCAGGGAAAGCTGATCAATAACAGCTGGAGTAAACAGACCACTGGCATGAAACACAGTCTGCAGCCATGAGTAGGCTGACCACACCTCCTACTGGGAGAGAACAGCAAACCAAGAATGGAGCACTTGTGCAATGTGGATCCTGGACCTGGGGGAGATAATCAACAGCTATTAAATTTGGCCAAATATTCCACTCAGTGAGGGGAACCCTTGATTGGAACTGGGGATTCAGGGCAATAGGCACCAGATCCCGTACTCTTGGGCTCCCAAGAAAAGATGCACTATGCGAGCGACTGACAGGGAGGATACTAAAAATAGAATCTAGGTAATCCAGAATGGTGTATATTTGTTAACCTATACTGATCTCATTCTCCAATGGAGATTGTGTTTGTATTTTTCAGGATGCATGCAGCGAGAGTTGTGGCCCATATAACCCTACCAACCGACTGCAGGCAGAAAGCTGAGATCCTGGCAAGAGATGAGCCACCACAGTCATATTGTGGAGGATCCATAGGGAACCCTGCAGAGAATGATTGGATGAACAAGAGACCCACAGCCACAGCCATTCAATCAACAAAAAATAAGCCAGTGAGACAGAAACCAATGATTCTCGAACAAAAACCCCTAAGCTCACAACATTAAAACAACCTTAATACCCACCATGACTCAGGGAACTGAGCGGAAGAGGGGGCGGAAAGACTGTGAGAGCCGTGGTGGGGGAGACTATCCAGAGGTATGGCACACTTCAGTAACAACACACTTGGGTCATGAGAACCCGGCTGAAGACTGGGCTATCCATAGTCCCCTACCACAAAGACTTATCCAGATGGCCCACGGAGGAGGATATCCAGCTGACTGGGAATGGGGGGGGGCAATGAGGAATTGGGGATAACAACTCATTGTTGGCCCACTAAACAATGTAACTCATTATGGACAATTTTAAAAAATCCAAAAAAAAATCATGTCTTTTATAGACAACATTTAAGTCAGGAACAAAATACTGTATGTGTATGTGCACACACACACACGGACACACTCATTTATTCAAGAGTTCTGGAAAACTATATAAGAAGGTGAAGCTGGGCGAGGTGGCGCATGCCTTTAATCCCAGCACTCACTCGGGAGGCAAAGGTAGGAGGATCGCCGTGAGTTTGAAGCCAGCCTGAGACTACATAGTGAATTCCAGGTCAGCCTGGGCTAGAATGAGACCCCACCTCGAAACCCCCACCCCAAAAAAGAAGGTGTTAAAAAAATTATCATTTCTCTGATTGTGTCATCAAAGTGCCTTCTCTTTATGCTCTCTGTATACCTTGTGTATTTAAATATAATTTATATTATCATATACATATATACATGTATGCAATATACATGTATATTGGCCTGCATATTGGGTAATAATAGCTAATGGTTAATGGAAGAGGGGGGTCATCCTGTTCAGTGGTGTGTCTATCATGTGGAGTGAGTGGTAGGAAGAAGAAGGGGTTTGTGGGGGGAAGATAATAGGGGTAAATGTACTGCTCTCAATCTTGGCCAGAAAAGCCTTTATTTTTTTCTTTTTGCAGCAGCTGGCTGTTTAATACACAGATAACAATAAGTCACTGTTGGGACTCAGACCTGTAGGGGACTTCTATGCCATCCCCTCCAAGGCTCAGGGAACATCTGGGAAGATGGGGGGGGAATGTATTGAGGGGAATGCTCTAGAACTCTCCTCTGGGCAGGACATGGTCATTACACTGATAAACTCATAGCAGCTGCACAAGACAGAGCCAGTCATCATTCCCCCTCATGAGACCCCACTCCTTCTCTGAGGCTAATGATGGCCAATGGTTGATGGAGGAGAGGGGTCATCCTCTTCAGTGGTATGTCTACCATGTTGGAAAGAGTGGTAGGAGGAAGAAGGGATTTGGTGAGGGGGGAGGATAAGAGAGGTAAAGAAGGGTGCGTATAATCCAAACATGGTACTTATATACATACATGAATTTATCAAAGAAAAACTTGAGGGCTAGAGAGATGGCTCAGAGGTTAAGGCACTTGCCTCCAGTGCCTAAGGCCCTGGGTTCAATTCCCCAGGACCCACATAAGCCAGACGCACAAGGTGGTGGCCCTGGTGCTCTCTATCTATCTATCTATCTATCTATCTATCTATCTATCTATCTATCTGTCTCTCTCTGTCTCTCTCTCTGCTTGAAAATGAATAAATATAATACTTTTTTAAAAATTTGAAAAAATAGCATTTGTCTAGTGTAGATATAGGGTGTGGAAGAAAGGGAATTTGTTGTTGGATTAAATTCTTTATTTATGCATTTGTTTTTGCAGAGTTGGAGGATGAACTCAGGGCCTTGCACATGTTAAGCCAATGTTGTCCCCATGAAGCTCCAAGCCAGCCCTGTGTTATCCTTTTTTATAGTGTTTTCTTTACATAAAAGACCACTGTTTTTTGAAGGACAGAGATGCACCTTACGGGGTGATGTGATACTGTGATGGGTGTCCGTGAACACTCGTGTGAGTATAACCACACTTTGGTACACATAGGGTTAAAGAAGTTTCGTGTCATTTAATGGATCCAGGTTTTTTGTTTAAAAGCGCTGTTTTCAGAAGGCAAAAACAACCTGTCAGGATGGTTGATTAAATGCTCTCCACCTCCTACATACAAATACATAAATTCAATAATGGAAAAAAAATCGCCCAGGCATTTATGTGGCATCTTGAAGACAAAGCATCCAATCAATAAACCACTTCTCAGCTGTGTGCACGCTGTTCTTTAGACAAGTACCAGGTTTTAGGATTTTGATAAATAATTCTGTTTATCCTGCTATTTCCCTCCTTAATGTCTTACACTGGATGAAGTCTTATAAGTAAACAGACTAATCCCATCTCAGGAAGTCCAGGCTCTGAACGAGTGGGAAGAGCAATATAAACACACAGGAAGCCACCAGGAAAGGCTTAATGGAGAGAGAAACAGAGAGAGAGAGAGAGATAGAGAGACAGAGAGAAACTGCAAACAGAATTCAAGCCACAAACCCAACAATTGATGCTTTTCCTCTAAGAGTTGGCTTTTGAACATAAGGTTTTCAATAGCCCAAGTATTACGGTAAATTATGACAAACCAGAAATACCACTATTAAGATGGAATCCTAGGGCAAAACTCCTTACCAAACCAAATTTGAATTCAAATTGACAGCAAAGATACACAGAGAGCAAAATAGCCAACCCCATTTTCAACCGTGCTTTATAAAGATAATTAACTTTTATGTATTCAGATCTAGGAAGATACAGCGGGAACGGAGAATGGGGATTGTTGGGGATGTTACTGAAGATGCTAGCAGTTCAGATCTACCCTTGAGTCACCCTCCTGAGTTATTAGGCCCATTACCAGCCTGCGTCGAAATCAGAAAATTATTGAAATGCAAATTGAACAGAAGAATTTATCTGTGACTGAAAATATCTCAGAGTTAATAGAGCTCTGCTGATGACATATAAACCAGAGCGAGTGAGCGCTCATTTACAATGGGACTAGTTAGCAGCATTGAGTCGCCACCAGCAACATGAATCATGAAAGCCATAAATAAACACCAGGAGAAAATGGAGGCGAAGAGAAGGGATTACACAGGGTGTGTTTTGTTGACGAGAAAAGGGACGAGAGAGCTTCACATTAATGCTGACTACTCAGTCAGCATTCTAATTGCTGAAAGTAATTAAGCCAGAGAATTAAAAATTGTATTTTGCTTTCTTTCTCTACTCCAGATTTACAAACAAGGAAATTGATTTACTTGATGATAAAAGGTCTTATGAAAGATTTTCCCAAGAAAAATATTTCTTCATCAACTGCCACGGAACCCCAAATTCTCCACTATTCACAAGTTTAAAAATCTTTTCATGACTAAGATCCCTCTATTAAAATGAATAACCCCAGACAAGAAGGACTATCCAAGATGGCTGACTAGCAGACACGCCGTGTACCTCGGGAAACACGGGTCAGGGTTTTCAATGGGGATCCAGGTCGTGGACACAAGCTGTGGCCACCTGCGGAGCTCCAGACACCTCCCAGCACAGGATCCAGAGCCGGCAGGCTGAGCCAGAACAGCCTCAGCCCACTAGCGCCTGAGGCTTTCATTCGGCCTCAGCCGGTTCCCTTGGGTTTCCTCTCCGACCCTCCTGCCCTCTGTCTTTCCCGTTCCACCCGGGGGTATCTTTCCTTTTCAACTTTTTGGGGTTTTTTCCTCTTATTTTATTTCTTATATATTTTTTTCAATTGGCCAACTGTATGTAGCCCCTCCCCCGGGCTTCTGGCCTCCAGCGTGTCTGCCCCGTCCCCCGCTAGTCTGTTCCCTTTGTGTTTTTTTTTTATTGTCCATAATGAGTTACAATATTTAGTGGGCAAAGAATGAGTTGTTATTCCCAATTCCCCGCTGCCTCCCCTCCCCAAACCGCTGGATAACCTCCTCCATGGGTCGTTTGGATCAGTCCTTGTGACAGGGGACCATGGATAGCCTAGTATTCAGCCAGGTTCTCCTGGCCATGCCTCTGGATAATCTCCCCCACCACGGCTCTCACAATCTTTCCGCCCTCTCTTCCGCTCAGTTCCCTGAGTCATGGTGGATGAGTATTAAGGTTGCTTTAAGGTTGTGAGTTTAGGGGTCTTTGTGTAAAGATCATTGGTTTCTGTCTCACTGTGTTGATTGAATGTCTGTGGCTGTGGGTCCCGTGTTCATCCCGTCATTCTCTGCGGGGTTCCATATGGATCCTCCACAGTATGACTGTGGTGGCTCCTCTCTTGCCAGAATCTCAGCTATCAGCCTACGGTCTTAGCGAACCAAATACAAACCCACATCAAGTCTATAATTCACCCTGACCAAGTCGGCTTCATCCCAGGGATGCAGGGATGGTTCAATATACGCAAGTCGATAAATATAATTCACCACATTAACAAACTCAACTGCAAAAATCACATGGTCATCTCAATTGATGCTGAGAAGGCTTTTGACAAAATTCAACACCACTTCATGTTCAAAACCCTGGAAAGAATAGGCATAGATGGCCTATACCTCGACATGATAAAGTCAATATACAGATCTCCTAAAGCACAAATCATCCCCAATGAGGAACGACTCAAGGAGTTCCCGCTTAACTCAGGGACAAGACAGGGATGTCCACTCTCACCACTGCTATTTAACGTGGTGCTTGAAGTTCTAGCCCAAGCTATAAGACAAGAGAACAGCATAAAAGGGATACAAATCGGAGAGGAAGAAGTCAAACTAACCCTCTTTGCAGATGACATGATCTTATACATATCAGACCCAAAGAACAGTATTAGTAATCTCCTGAACGTGATCAATGCCTTCAGCAGAGTGGCAGGATACAAAATTAACACACAAAAATCAGTAGCCTTTCTATATACAGAAGACAAACATTCAGAAAAAGACATCAGAGAAACTGTCCCATTCTCTATATCCTCAAACAAAATCAAATACCTGGGAATATCACTAACCAAGGTAGTAAAAGACTTACATAAGGAAAATATTGAAACACTCAAGAGGGAAATAGAAGAGGATGTGACGAGATGGAAAGATATTCCATGCTCATGGATAGGGAGAATCAATATAGTGAAAATGGCAATCCTGCCAAAAGCAATCTACAGATTCAACGCAATACCAATAAAAATCCCAACCTCCTTCTTCACAGACATTGAAAAAATAATCTCAAAATTTATTTGGAAGGGTAAGAGACTTCGAATAGCTAAAACTATTCCGAGCAAAAAAAAATTATTCAGGAGGTATCATGATACCTGACTTTAAAACATACTACAAAGCCATGGTAACTAAAACAGCATGGTATTGGCAGAAAAACAAACAGCCTAACCAGTGGAATAGACTCGAAGACCCAGCCTTTAATGCAAGTAACTTCAGCTTCTTAGTCTTCTACAAGGGTGCCAACAATGTATGCTGGGCCAAAGATAGCATCTTCAACAAATGGT
Source organism: Zapus hudsonius (assembly GCA_004024765.1). Classification (NCBI taxonomy): domain Eukaryota; kingdom Metazoa; phylum Chordata; class Mammalia; order Rodentia; family Dipodidae; genus Zapus; species Zapus hudsonius. The sequence continues at coordinate 10,501 of PVHP010011733.1, forward strand.
GCTGGACAATTTGGATAAACACGAGTAAAAAAATGAAAATAGACCCACTCCTATCACCATGCACACATATCACCTCCAAATGGATCAAAGACCTCAATATCAAGCCTGTAACCCTGAACACCCTATAAGAAAAAAATAGGAGGAACCCTACATGAGATAGGAGTAGGGAACAACTTCCTGAGCAAATCTCCAGTAGCCCAGGAAGTGCAACAGTCACTTAACCAATGGGACCTGACCAGGCTCAAAAGCTTCTGTACAGACAAAAACACCATTCTCAAAGTCAATAGACCCCCTTCAAACTGGGAGATGATTTTTCTCCAGCTACAACTCAGACAGAGGCCTAATTTCCAGAACCTACAGAGAACTCAAAAAAATTAATAACAAAAACCCAAATTGCCCCCTCACAAAATGGGGCACTGATCTCAACAGAGAATTCACAGAGGAGGAAACACAAATGGCCTTTTCTCACCTGAGAAAGTGCTCAGCATCCTTAAGCATTAGGGAAATGCAAATCAAAACCACAATGAGATATCACCTCACCCCTGTCAGAATGGCAATCATAAAGAAAACCAACAACAATCATTGCTGGTGAGGATGCGGGGAAAAAGGAACCCTCATTCACTGCTGGTGGGATTGCAAATTGGTTCAACCGCTATGGAAAGCAGTGTGGAGACTCCTAGACAGAACGGACATAGAACTACTAATGGACCCAGCTATCCCTCTACTAGGCATCTATCCACAAGATGTCACATCTCGAAGCAGAAATATTTGTACAACTATATTTATAGCAGCTCAATTCATAATAGCCAAGAATTGGAATCAACCCAAATGCCCATCCATGGAGGAATGGACAGTGAATCTGTGGTATATTTACACAATGGGATTTTACTCAGCTGAAAGGAAAAATGATATATCGAAATTTAGGAAAAAATGTTCTGACTTTGAGCAGATCTTACTAAGTGAACACTGAAAAGAACAGAGAATCAGACGCCGCATATTCTCCCTCATATGTGGTCTTTAACCAGGATATCCGTAAACTCTATGCAGACTAGTAGAAAGAAGTGAGAGGTTATGAATGAGGGGTAAGGGATGGGGGCAGGGGAATGGCTTAAGCATGAGGATTAACCATATTAAGTTCAAAAACATAAAATCCTCACGAGCATACTGTAACCTATTGAGAAAGTAGTGAGCATCGACTGGCAAGAGGGGCCATAAGTGGTAGGGGAGAGAGTCTAAGCCTGTGAACAATTAGATCAGCCTGACAACCCCTGGTTCCAACCACCGGTTCCTTCCCTCACTGAGCTGTTGACCAAAGCGACTCATGAGATTCCAACAAGACAGAATTCTGTCAAAGCTCTTGAGTGCCCTCCCCAGGCCTTAGGCAAAACCCTGTTGCTGAAGAAACCACAAAATGCCACCGATCAACATTGAGAGACCCTTCAAGGTCCGGAACGGTATCCAGCCCCCAGAAGGCAGTCAGTGTGGTGCTGGAAGGCACTGCACAGACTCCCAGGGGAAACTGATAAACGACAGCTGGAGTAAACAGAGACCACTGACATGAAACACAATCTGCAGCCACTAGTAGGCTGACTCACCTCCTACTGGGAGAGAACAGCAAACCAAGAAAGGTTCACTTGTGCAATGGAGGAGTCTGGGCCCGGGAGAGACAATCAACAGCTTTCAAATTTGGCCAAATTTTTCACTTAGTGAGGGGGAGCCCTTGTCTGGAACTTGGGATTCAGAGCGATAGGCACCGGATCCCGTACTCTTGGGCTCCCAAAACAAGATGCACTATGCGAGCGACTGATGGGAGGCTTCTAATAATAGAATCTAGGTAATCCAGAATGGTGTATGTTTGTTAACCTATACTGATCTCACTCTCCGATGGAGATTGTGTTTGTATTTTTCAGGATGCAGCAAGAGAGCTGGGGCCCATCTAACCCTACCGACCAACCGTAGGCAGATAGCTGAGATCCTGGCAAGAGAGGAGCCACCACAGTCATATCGTGGAGGATCCAAATGGAACCCCACAGAGATTGACGGGACGAACAAGGGACCCACAGCCACAGCCACAGCCATTCAATCAACACAGGATAGGCCAGTGAGACAGAAACCAACGATTTTCAACACAAAGACCCCCTAAACTCACAACATTAAAGCAGCCTTAATACTCATCCACCACGACTCAGGGAACTGAGTGGAAGAGGGGGCAGAAAGATTGTGAGAGCCGTAGTGGGGGAGACTATCCAGAGGCATGGCACCCCTCAGTAACAACATACTAGTGCCAGGAGAACCTGGATGAATAATAGGCTATCCATGGTCCACTGTCACAAGAACTGATCTAGTCGACCCACAGAGGAGGTTATCCAGCTGATTGGGGATGGGGGAGGGGAGGCATCGGGGAATTGGGGATAATAACTCATTGTTTGCCCACTAAATAATGTAACTCATTATGGACAATAAAAAAAAAAGGACTATCCACTAACGTACTAGGGAAACTTAGGAACTTTGTAGATAAAAGAGACCTAAATAGTGTAGACACTTCCTTTTTGTTTAAATTTACACATGAGCACATTGAGACCCAAAGATGTTCCCAAGATCACAAAGCTAATTGTTGTTGAACTAAGTCTAAAACTGATTGTTTTAATCTTTCTCACAGTGCCTTTCCCTACATCGTACGTCAGTTTATCTCTAGGACTACAGGAATGCGACGTGGTGGCAGGGAATAGGAACCCTGTGTGTTCTCAGAAGGACTGGAAAGCAGCCTCCCAGTGTGTCTAGTGACACTCACTTCTGCTTCTCTCCCCGATTTAGTGTCACACAGTGCAGGAGTGAAAGCATTAAAGAATAATTAAATCAAATAACTAGAGAATTATAGATACACTTAGAGTCTAGTTTTAAAATTAAAGTATGTGATAGATGTGATAGACATTAGGTCAAAGTTCCTATTGGGGTAAAAATCACAAATTAATAATAGTGATTGTCCTCTTGGGCCAGATCATCAGTGTCTCAACCGGTCCTCTCAACATACACTACCAGTTAGGTAAAGTGGTCAGCCATAAGCACTGTCCAGTAATGTCCTTGAACTTCACTCTAGTAGAACATCACAGACGATTCTTTCTTTCAGTCAGTTTAGAGTCTCTGGAGAACCAAGAACTTCTCTTATAAAGAATGAGAGGTGGTCGTGAGGTTTGGGAAGCACAGAAGGCTGGCTCTGGATCTGTCCAGTGGATTTCCCTTGGCTTTCACGTCTGGAACAAGGATTTCTATGGAAAACCATCCAGAATAAGAATGGGCAATGGTCACCATCAAGACAGAGCTGAACAGAGGACCTGACGCTGCCATCCTTCATCTTGACTTAGCCAGGCCTCAGGGTACCTCGCGGGCACACCGTGTATGTGGGGGAATCAGGACAGCAGAGCCAGCCAAGAAAGTGGCAAAGACTTGAAAGTTGGGAAAAAAAAGAATCTAGCTAGAAAAAGAGAGGACACTGAATGTTTCACCACAAGAAAATGATAGATATTGGGATGACAGACATTCCTATTACCTTGATTTGACATTTATACAACTTATATATGTATTCAGGATGTCACATTGTACCTCAAATACTGTACAGTGATCGTGTGCCAATTAAAAATAAGCTAAAAATGGTAAAGACTTCGAATTAAAATTTAAAAATCAACTGATCCAGACGACCCATGGAGGAGGTTTTCCAGTGGAGGGGGGAGGGGAGGGCAGTGGGGAATTGGGGATAACAACTCATTGTTTGCCCACTAAATGTTGTAACTCATTATGGACAATAAATTTAAAAAAATAAAAAAAAATAAAAAAGAAATATCAAAACAGAAAAAAAATTTAAAAATCAAAAGTCTTCATTTTTAAAGGAGAATGCTGTTCGATGACTTTATCCCTGTCTTTTGTGGTTCAGTAGTATTTTCAGTTTAAATTCATATGGCCAAGGGACTTCAGACTCTTTCTAGAGCTCATTATGAAACATTGTCACTCAGGTTCTTTAACCCAGGACCTCTGGGAAAGCTGGCACAGGGCACTTCCACATTCCCTGCCCCTACTTTGAACCCCTAATCAAAACCAACAGCAACGACAGGCAGCTAGAGAGCCATAGACTATGTGGTGGGGAGGAAAGAAAGATCTCTGTGGACTAGAAACAGAAAGGACCTGAGGTAGAAGCTCCAGCAAGGATAGTCAGGAAGCCAGCAGTGGGGCTTGGAAAAGGATGAGCAGTGTCACCTGGAGTCATGGCTTTGTGAAATCTTTGGGCTCTGGGAGGGGGGGCAGGGAGAGCAAGCCAAGCCTCCGCTGAACCTGCATGAAGTTTTTCCTTTATTCAGTGAATGAATCTGCAATATCCCCCAGAGTCTCCAGCTGCCAGTAGTCCCCAAACCCCACTACAGTGCCATCTAGACAGACGATGCAGAATGTTTTCTGAATCCAGTCAATCAAAACCACCTCGGATAAAACCACAGCAACAAAGTCAGGCTTTGGAGCTCATCATGGAAAATGAATAATTGTGGGATTGGGGGAAGAGTGTAGTTTAGAAAAAAAGTAAGTGAAGGAGTTTGGGATGTTCTTTGGTCATCTTAAATATTTTGGGGTACACAGCTCAGTGCTGGTAAGAACAATCACATTGTCTTGTAACCATCACTACTATTTAAAACCTTTTTTTTTTCGAGCTGAAGAAATGATTAAGTAATTAAAGGCACTTGCTTGCAAAGTCTGATGGCCTGGGTTCAAATTCCTAGTACCCACTTAAAGCCAGATGCACAAAATGACACAAGCATCTGGAGTTAGTTTGCAGTGGCTGGAGGCCTTGGTGTGCCCTCTCTCTCTCTCTCTCTCTCTCTCTCTCTCTCTCTCTCTCTCTCTCTCTCTCTCTGTTTACAAATAAATAAAATATTACAAAAATTCCTCTTACACCGTTAAAACTCTGTACACATTAGTGAACCTTCCCCCATCCCTCGGCAGACATTCCCCTCTCTGTCTCTGAATCTGTCTACTCCAGATCCTGCCTCCTGTGAGTAGAACTGAACAGCAGCCCCGTGATAACCTTGTTTCACTGAGCATGGAGTCCTCAGGAGTCACCGAGTTTGTACCATGTCTCACCATTTCTTTCCCTTTTAAGGCAAGAATACTATTCTAAGTATATATCACCTTTGATGTATCCATCCATCCAGATTCAATTCTATACTTAATTTTCCTAGGCACTGCTAAACTTCTTTCCACAGTAACTTCAGCATTTTCCCTTGCCACCAACATGTAAGGATTCCAGTTTCCCCACGTCTCTGTGAACACTCGTGATTTTGCATGGCTTTCCCTATAGCCGTCCTAGTTAGTGGGTGTGAAGTGGTATCTCGTTGTGAGATGAAGAGTGTTTTGATAGACTCCACAGAAACAAGACTGAGAAGAACAAGGTCGACATCAGGCCAGGACTGTAAGGAGGACTCGGCTTATTTCCTTGGAAACTGCAAAGTTGAGTTATGTGATATATTATGCTCACCCCCCTTTCCCTGGGGAGCTCCCTCCCAAGCTTGGAAATGGAGGCTACTTTTTTGTAGCAAAATGATTTCCGTTTCCCAGGCCAAATGAAAAGCTCCGTTCTTAGCGATACAATTTCAAACTGGAAAAAAATTTTCCCCTACAATTTTAGAAAATACATTTTCTCAGAGAATAATAAAGGAAGACCCCTGCAATGGCAGAGCATCCTTGGGAGGATCGCCTTGATCAGTACAAGGATCTCAGCGTGATGGCTGTCTTCCCCTCTCAGCTCATTTGTCCTTCCTCAGCATCGGGCACAGCAGAGAGGAGATGAGAAAGTCATACATTAAAACTTTCCTATATAACATGATCCTGCCATGCAAAATCCAAATCGCATCAATATAATGCGAAGATGTCCACAGGACGGACGGATGTCAGGCCATGACAAATGCTCTACCATTAGCTAGCAGGTGGCTTAGCTTTTTCTTGGGCTTTTAATTTCCCGTTGTAGTCAACATGACTCAATAGCCTTGGCACTGGACAATTCAAGAAGCCATAATACCTTAGTGAACCGTTCCAAGGTCAAGAACTTCCTTTATTGTCACTTACTAGCTCTGAAAAAAGAAAAAATCCCTTCAGAGACTGGGGACACTGAGCACTCTGGCATCATCTTTTGCTACGACGTGAGAACCCAGTCCCACTGGGACCGAATTCTAGTGTCTTCATCTGCAGGTATTTAGGGTTTATTTTTCTGAATAAAGATTTATGGATTTAAACAAAAATATTTGGATTTTTCTCCTTTAAATAGAAGGAATGCACAGGGTGTGTGGGAGCCTAAAATGCCAACTGTGTGATTTCCATTCATCACTGCATAATTAGCAATTAGCTGAGCACAAGAAAGAAGATCCCGCTATGACTACCTCCCCCTACAACCCAGATAGGAAGGCGGTGTTTATTTCTTCCTTCTAAAGTGCAAATTGGGAATCATCCACGTCTTTAGCAGGAAAATTATATAACATTGAAATGAATTGGAGAAGGTGATGGGAGACTGTGTGGTATATAGCTAGGACTTTTCTGGAAACCTCTTTTCATTGAGCTCCAGCTTTCTGACCCAGCTGGACTTCCCAGAGTAGCATTTAAACCTCTACCACCACCACCACCCCGCAACCAGGTAGGGTCTATCCCAGGCTGACCTGGAATTCACTATGTAGTCTCAGGGTGGCCTCAAACTCATGACAATCCTCTTACTTCAGCCTCCCAAATGCTGGGGATAAAGGTGTGTGTCACCATGCCCAGCTTAAATATATATATGTATTAATGAAGAGGAAGCATTATTCTGGACAAGGATTTCAGACTCATGGCTACAGCTGCTGGAAGGATTTTCAGGCCAAAGAATAATATCTAAGAAGGGAACAAATTACCCTTTTGATTTACCTCCTTTCATGGTGAACACCAAGCAAGCAGGGCCAGCCTGTTGGCAGAAAAGGGAAGGTGGACCGGTCTGACCAGCACACCTCTGAGGTTCCCAGTTAGAGGAATAATCACTCTATCCTCTCATTTTCCTGCCACCATAAGGAACTATAAATGGCATTCGGTGAGGCCGCAAATTGCTAGGGAACACTTTGTACATGGGGGAAATTCTCTCAATGTGCAAATGGACTAGTTCCCACCCTAAAATTACTGGCTTCTCCCTGACAAAATGATATGAGAACCTTGTTATTGCATGCTGGGCTTACAAAATCAGACTCATTTTTTTTCTTCAGGGAAAAAGCTTTTTCTATTTTATGGTCTTGCAAAATCGGAGATGCCAATTTTTGTCTTGTAGGACTAGAGAGAGCTCTGTGGTTAGGACACTTGTCTGCAAAGCATAAAGACCTGGGTTCGACTCTCTAGTACCCACATAAAGCCAGATGCACCAAGTGACACATGTGTCTAGAATTTGTTTGCAGCAGCTAGAGGCCCTGACATGCCCATTCTCTCTCTGCTGGGCATGGTGGCACACACCTTTAGTCCCAGCACTCAGGAGGCAGAGGCAGGAGTCTCTGTTCCCACCTCAGTGGCAGCCATGGATGGCAATGATATCAGAGTTGCACTTGTATTTCTTGACCTGCATTTGGAAGCCCTGGGTCCCACTAGGCAGGAATAGGAAATTTCCATGGTCAGCGGCTTCAGGAAAAGCTTTCTTTGGCCATCATTGGGTGCCCAGTGACTCTGCCTTCTGGTTGCTTATTTGTGGAAGCCAAGTTTTCTTACCAGAAGAGGTCTCCAAAGGCCCAGTATGGTTCTCACAGAACCTTCCTGACTCAGTCTCTCCATGCTGCCCAGCTGACCTGAGCTCCAGAGATCCAAGACAGACGTTCCAAAGTTCCAGAGCAGGGCTAGGAAACCAGCTAGAAACCTCTCCTACAAACAGGGGAATGGAACCAGGTTCCCATAATGGAACTCAGGAAGGTGTCTTTTGTTCCTGGTGCAATTTTATCATCAGCCCCTGAACCTGAAATGACTTTCCACAGGGCCCTGAGGACTGGAGCAGGCACAGAATGACTGTGTGGGAACAATCCATATTTTAAGATTCTGATTAGACTGCTCTTTTAAATCAAGGCCAACATAAAATATGTTTCTGGAGTCTTCCTTTTTAATTGCATTCTTTCTTGTTTAAGTGGCCTATGGGAATATATTAAGCTGACTCATAACATTGAGTAAGACATAATAATTAGCTATACATCAACTTTAAGAGACTTTGACCCATAAGTTCACTCCTATATTTTGGGTCTCTTTGGCCAGTTAGGGTCCTTCTTCTCAGACTTAATCAGTTTTCTAGCACTTTCTTTGAACCTCTTAATGGTCCATGACCTCTGTGGAGGCCCCTTCCCTGGTCCTGATTTCTTTCCTGTGTAGGGCAGGGGTTTCCAAGCTTGTACAGTAAACACTGGAGAGGATTTGAGGTTCTCCTTTGCTTGATTTTTTTAAAAAAAATACAACCCCAGAACAAATGGATGAAATCATAAAGACTAAGATCACACGTTGGTAGTCTTTAAAATACCCCAGAAATTTCTATTGTGTAGCCAAGGTTAAATATCACTGGCCTAGACAATACTCTTTTAAAAACTTTAAAAACTTTCATTCAAGTGAACTCTTTGTATAGCACCCAAAGGAAACTCGAGTGGAACTGCTTTGGTGAAGAACTATATGTGTGCAAGGAAACACGCATTCATGGAGTCTCTCGAGAACCCAGGGTCTGAAAGAGTGCCACCAGAAACCGTCTTCTCCACTCCATCAAAACGTACCTTACCCTGAAGCCTGTGACCCAAAGGTTAGCAATTGTTCTGTAAAGAGCCAGCAAGTGTTTTAGACTTTGTAAATCATGTGGTCTCAATTGCAACAACTCAGAATCATTATCGCTGACCATAAATGTAGTCGTACATAAATGAATGGGCATGGCTGTGTTCCAATAAAACTTTATTTACAAAAACAACCTTTGGGCCAGAGCCCACCTGCCAACTATAGTTTTCTAACTTTTACCTTAAAGCATTACAGTCTTCTAAGCAAATTATTGTTACTTGTACAGACTAAATAGATTCATGCTCTACTCCCATCAAAGTTGAGCATTGTAACTGGAGTCTGGGGATAGCAACCCATGCATCAAGAATAGACTTTCCTGGATCGTTTTTTTCAGGAACAATCTGGGAGTAATTACTTGGTAGGAAGTGGAGGATCTCATCAATGAACAATCGTGGGTGGAGCAACTCAATCTATAGTCTCTTCTGAAATGGAGCTCAGCCTGTGTGAAACTGAAGTCCTTCTAAGCCTCTGGAAGTCTTCAGCAAGAAGGTACTGATGGTAGTCTGTTCCTTGCAGTGCAGGGGATGGAACCCAGGGCCATGCACACACTAGGCAAGCATTCCACCATGGAGACAGAACCCCAGCCCACTAGTGCATACTGATTTAACAGATGCAATAGGCATCTGAACCCTTTGTCAGATGGTCATGATGTCACGCTGGGGTAAAATTGCTTTTCCAAAGTCTGTCACGCTGGCCATTAAGAGTTGAGACTTCTCCCAGTTTAAGGATTACTAAGCAGGAACAATGTGGGCAGGCTGAGGGCTCCTGAGGCTGGTTCAGAGCCTGGGGGTTTGCTTTTCTTCTGTGCAGTCCTAAAGGTACGTTTACCTTCTGGTGCCCAGCTTGGGTTTCTCATGGGCCACATCCAGACTCAATTGTCTTCTTCTGTTGGCAGAACTATACTCGGTCCTGTGTGGGATGGTTTTTCAAACACAGGAGCTCATTTACTTAAGAGACTTTGCTCAGCCACGTTCCATCTTCTTATTGCTTTCAGTCTTGAATTTTCTTTCTCATTCAAGGTTTGTTTTTTCCATGTATATCCCCCTATAAATCAGAATGAAGTATAAAAAAGGAGATCCAGTAAAAGATACACTGCTGAAGTAGAAGCATTCTGAGATTTGAAATTTACTTTGAAAATAAAACAACAGAAAATCTAGGACTGAGGAGATGGCTCAGTCAGCCTTGCAAGCACAAGGACCTGAGTTCAATTCCAGAACCCACATAAAAATGCCAGGTGTGGTAATGTGCGCCTGTAATCCCCTTGCTGGAGAGGTGGATGGATACAGAAAGACACATGGAATTTGCTGGCCAACCAGTCCAGGCTACTTGGTGAGTTTGAGGCCAATGAGAGACCTTATCTCAAAAAAGATGGACAAAATTCCTGAGGATGACACCTGAAATAATTGTCCACTGGCCTCTCCACACGCGAGCACGCGAGCACGCGCACACACACACACACACACACACACACACACACACACACCCTTGTATCCCTACACATGAACACACACACAAAAACATTTTTAAAAACCTAGGAAGGATTGATTTATGGATTGGCAGAAAGATGGGTAAAAAGATGTGATTAAAAAAATAAGTCAAATGTTAATATAGAATCTAGATATATGGCAGTTCATTGTAAAATTCTTTCAACTTTTCTATATCTTTGATACTTTCATTATATGATATCGAGGAAACAATATTGGAATAGTCAGAAAAAAATAATTTCTTCATTCAAGTTATGTTAGTGTTTGATTCAAGATTTGCACACTTGGACCAGCAAGTGAGAGCCACCCTGCTTGGAATATTAATTATTAATAACATTACAACCAGAGGGCCTGATTAGAGTCAAATATTTTATTCTGTAATAATAGTTCTGAAATTCTACTTAACACTAAGTACTGAATGAAATGTTCTCAGACTGGTATATATATTTTTTTTCTTTTCTCTTTGGATCTTAGCTGCTCAGAATGAAACTTATTATAATATCCTTGGATACACTGTCACCATTGGCTCATGCATGGTCCATTTCTAGGTGTTTCTTCACTCCTTTCTGTTAAGCACCTGCAAGTTCACCTAAAATAACAGTCAGGACGACATTGGTAACATAGATACAACTACGTCTTTAAGATGCAGGGTCTGGAGGAAGGTGATTAGGTCCTAGGCATCCCACCCTAAGAAGGGATTAATGTAGTCCTTGCAGGACTGGGTTAGTTATCACGAGAAGGGACTGTCACAGAGCAAGGCCACTCAGCATGCTTGTCCCTGTCTTCACATGGCCGGTTCCTTTCCTGCTGTCATGATGTGATGCAGCCAGCAGACCCTTGCCAAGGACACTGGCACCATGCTGCATGGAATTTCCAGCCACCAGGATTGTGAGCTGAATAAGCCCTTTATACAACATCTAGCTGTAGGGCGTGGAGGCACAAGCCTGTAACCCCAGCACTCTGGAAGCAGAGGTAGGAGGATTGCTGTGAGTTCGAGGCCAGCCTGAGACTACATAGTGAATTCCAGGTCAGCCTGGGCTTGAGCAAGACCCTGCCTCAAAAAAACAAACCAAACATACATACATACATACAAACAAACAACAACAAAATATCTAGCTGCAGGTATTTTTCTCTAGCAGCACAAAACAGACTAGGACAACAGGCGTGTCATTTCACTTCCTATTATATTACAGAGATGTATCCATATCAGTGCAGATTTGCTGAAGTTCATGGGATGAGGAAGAGTTAGTTATCTTCAATAATGTGAACTGATACTCTTTAGTGATGGGCATTTGTTTCCAGGTTTTAATAGGAAGAATGTTTAGGATCATACACGTTGTATGTGTACAAGAATTTACTGTGAGCATCTAACTAGAAATGAACTTGGGAGATGTTACAGGTTATTAAGGTAGGTGATACTATCAAATTGTTTTCCAAAAAGGTTACACCATTCCTCCACCCGCCAGGAATGCTGTCTGTATCCTTCGGTCCATAAAAATAGAAGAGATGCTGATGGAAGGACCTAGTTTGACAAAGACATAAATGGAGCAAATAATGGAATGGAAGCTTCAAGACAGACCTCTTTCGGATGAGAATGTGGCCAATGTTTTTCTCTCTTCCTCACTGTTGATATTCATCACAGTTCTGTCTAGCTGGATGCTTATGGTTCTCTCTCTCCCCTTCCAATCTTATTTTCTTGGCATTGGCATTGTTTATGCTGCCTGACTCTCTTGGGTTTCTCTTCATTTTCGAGGCTATGCATAATGTCTTAACATATTATTCCCAGGCAAAACTAAAAGTTCCTCCCAAGGAACAAAATGCATCATTAGCCCTTCCCCATCTGTGGGTTTGTTTCTCCTATGCAATGATTAGTCTGGTGGTCAGGTGTCAGAGGGGCCAAATTTACTTTGTAGATGACATCCAGATACGTCACATGGGCCTCTGAGTCTGCTCAACAGCGTCCCCTTCAGGAAATAGGATGGTATGATTCATTTCCTAGCCAATGCCAATACAGTGCAGCTGTGGGCTTCCCATGGGTGCCTGGTCGGCCCTGATTGGGCCATGGACAAATCTAGAAAATGATGACCTCAGACAGCACTTCTGATGGGATGCTCCCTCCCCCACCCAAGGATTCTGCACATTTATTCTGTATACCAGTTCACCCAGACCAGGGAGAGGCCTGCCACCTCTGCTACAGCTTGGAGGGTCACCTCAGGCTTCCTGGCAGCCCAGTGTTCAGTATGCTGTGCCCGCCTGCCAGCCTCCTGTGCAAGGCGGCCTTATCAGATCCCAAGTTTCATTATGCACTGTCCGCTGGGGACTCTACTACAAGCAATAAATTCATTTCACTGTGCTCATCTCTGGACTATTAAAGCATTTCAGTCCTGTTTCTCCTTTAACCTCCCACGAGCCAAATATTCACTCTGACAAAATGCTATTCATTACAAAGTTAAGATGACTTTGAGTCTGTGTCTCTCGCACGTAATTCAATGGAAATGCTTTGTCCTGATTCCTCCACAGCCTCGTGGCATTATGGATAAAAAAAAAAATCACACCGAGGCGGTCTTTTTCTCCAAAATGGATTGAAATTACCTCTAGCTATCTATGTCTTCTTAGATAAAGAGTAGCTGGGGGAAAAATGCTATTCTGCTCATTTTTAATATCCTGACCAATATATATTGCTTCGGGGAGAACGATCATGGCAGGGGTTGGGGAGAGGAAGTAAGGCAGAAAAATGAAACATCACAGATTCTGAAAAAGTTCAAATTCCTATTATTCACATGGTTTTCCCTTTTTTTTCTCCTATGCGGAGGCTTAGCGATTGGAGGGGGACTTGGTGGGACTCTGTGGGGCATGCACAAGGCTGGGCGCAGGGTAAATGTTCAAAAACATCTCAACTGGTTCATTTAAGCAAAAATTATAGCCAGAATGACTTATATCTAAGTCAGCTCCAGTCCAGACTGCCTCTGAGACATCAACCTCTTCAGGGCCCTTTCCTCATCTATGATATGGTTGAACTACCTTCTTCATAGGCTTGCTGTTCAAATGGAATATGTGCAAACCTCCTAGGCCAGCGCTTACATAGGGTAAGAAAGGAGGTTCATTAACTCCCCTCCCTCAGCCTCCCTACCATGTAAGAGGAAAGTGAGAAGCAGGGGAAAAAAAAGATTGAGATTCCAGACCTGGACTGCAGTGAGACCCACCTACTGGGATGGCATCGAGAGATGCCATCGTTCTGCCCACCTGTGGGAACTACATTAACTCACCGCAGAGTGTGGGGTTTGGGGGTTGATTTAGTTATTCCAAACAGCAGTCACGAGAGGAATTTCTTTCTAATTAGAAAATGAAGGCGATCTGGACTTCCCATAAGCCCAGGTTCCTTCTGGTCTTAAGTGCAAGGTGTCCTCTTTCTGGACCCTGGGCTTTAGAGCTGAGTTTATTCAGAGTTTCATCATGTGTTTTTCCTTTATTTTTATTCTCCTTCGCCCACCACTCTTCCTGGCTTCGAGAGTTATATTCCACACCCTTCAATGGCCTTTGTAAACCACTTTGTACTCTAATTACTCTGTTGATTCATGAAGATGCCTCTCTTCTGGTTTTCAACCCTTGCGTCCCTCTCCATGCTGACGGGGACACTGGGGACCTGCTCTTACCTCAGGAACAAAAGAACATCCATTACTTCTACAGACACATCCTAGAAGAAGAGGTTTGGACAGGAGAAGGCCCTGTATCTGCAAAAAAAGAAAGAAGAAAGAAAGAAAGAAAGAAAGAAAGAAAGAAAGAAAGAAAGAAAGAAAGAAAGAAAGAGTGGGAGCAACTTGTCTCTTTGATTTCAAGTATTTTTTTTCCGTTACTTGTTATTTTTCTAGGAATGTTCCACCCATTCCCTTTTACATAGAGAAAGTTTTAAATACCTGATCCTGGGTGTATTTATCTTAAAGAGTGTGTCAAATCCATTAAGGGATTGAATAACCATCTTTTAATGTCCTCTTAGGTTCAGGGACTTAGACTATTACCCTATGATGAGAAGGATAACAGTGGCTGGATAAGGAGACATAATTTTTCTGCCTAACGGTGTGTATTTTTGCCTCAGTGTGTTCAAATAGCTCTTCAATGATGAACCGGCTGGGAAAACTTCCAAGTACTGGATCAAAATAATACAACACCAGAAGGCATTCATCAAGAAGGTTCTATTTATTGAATCCTATTTACTATCTCTCGGGAGCTTTGCATTTTTAGATGATGCATAGATGCCTCCCTAATGTAGACACTGCCAAGTGGGTAGATCCCTATTTAGATTTTTTTAATGTGTATTCATTGCTCAAAGTAATTTGGTCATGTTCACCCCCACATCACCCTCTCTTCCTCCTTCTTGGTGTTCCCCTTCCTCTTTTCAAACAGCACCCCTTCTGTTTTTTTGTCATGTCATTCATGAATATGCAAATATCTGTGTGGGGGGGTGGTGCAATCTGATTCCAAAAAGGAGAAAAACCATGTCATATCTGTGTCTCTGAGTCTGGCTTATTTGCTGATTGGTCTCCAGTGCCGTCCATTTTCCTACAAATAACACGATTTTATCCTTCATTATGGCGGAATAAAACTTCATTGTGTCTATGCTATTTGTCCTGAGGAGGATGGATGTAGAGGAAAAAGAACTCTATTTGGTTTTCCTAAATAAAAAGTACATAGAAACAGTAAGGCAAGTCTACTAACCTTAGACTCTCAGGGAAATCTTTGGAAGCTGTTCACCAACAAATCCTGCTTTACTGAACCCATCGACTTGCTGAATTAGTTCAAGACCTGCAAGGCCATTATGCCAATATGCTAAAAAAAAGTTATATAAAGTTATATAAAGTTAGAGCTAAATGCTATGAAAGGGAATAGAAAAATGAGTTTCCATAGGGAAGAAAACTCCCAGTATTTAAGATGTGCATTGGTGTTATCCATATTTGGCAGCCTTGAAATTTTCTTTTGATCCTAAAAATCCCTTAATTGTTTTGTTATTCTCAAATAGTAGTTATTGAGATAGAATGGGAACTAGAGATTTTACCTTTGTGTTTGGTGGGTTTTTGGTTTTTTTTTTTTTTTTTGATTGTTTGTTTGTTTGGTTGGTTGGGTTGGTTGGTTTTTCAAAGTAGGGTTTCGTTCCAGCCCAGGCTGACCTGGAATTCACTATGTAGTTTCAGGGTGGCCTTGAACTCATGGTGATCCTCCTACCTCTGCCTCCCAAGTGCTGAGATTACAGGCTTGTGCCTCCACACCCAACTGGTGTTTTTGTTATTGTTGTTGTTTTGGGGTTTTTTTTTGCTATATGTAAATAAGAACCAAGATCTCAAAAGCATATGCAACTAACTAGCCTTTGAGAATGAAATTGTGCAATCTCCAGGTCTGTTCATTGATTTTCTTCAGAGATGAACACTTTGTTGAAGACTTACTTTCAGTGGCATAAAGAATGAAGGCTTTGTTGGAAAGATGACCCACCACTTGAATTTTCAACAGTTTCAGAGATGGCCATTTACTCTAATGGGGCCTAATGCAGGTACCTGCAACTTATACCACAGATCCTGGAAGCTGAGATGTCTATCCTATTTTGTACCACAGGCTCATGGAGAAGGCTGGAGTGTCCTGTGCACAGGTAGGGATGACAAAGATGGTGGGGTATCTGTCAACATTTTCTGCACCCCTCACTACCAACCCATTTCAAAACCTCAGAGGAGACCATGTGACATTTTCTGGCAATATATATATGTATATATATGCATATATATATTAAAGTAACAGTGCTATCCAAGCAATTGGATGAGATTTTTCTTTTTTGCATGTGTATGTATTTATGTGTATGTGCACCCATATATATATATATATATACATATATATATATATGGGTGCACATACACATGCATATGGAGGCCAGAGGTTGATGTAAGACATCCCTTCAATTGCTCTCCACTTCATTAACTAAGGCAAGGTCACTCATGTGAAGCCAGAGCTTGCTGGTTCAGCCAATCTAGCTTGCCAGCTTGTCCCAGTCATGCCCAGTCTCTGCCTCCAGATGACTAGGGTTACAGGTGGGGCTGACCCACCCCAGCCAGCATTGCCTGAGTGCTAAGGATATAAACTTGGGTCCTGCCTCACGCTTGCACAGCAAGCACTGAGCTGAATGGATTTTTTTTCTGTTAACCCTTGCTTCCTAGAGATACTAAAAAAAGACCAAGGAAGTCCAAGCAGTGCTTAAATCTACCTGAAACAAGGCACTGATGGGAATTTGCTAAAACTGTGTGTGTGTGTGTGTGTGTGTGTGTGTGTGTGTGTGTGTGTGTGTGTGTTAGGGAATCCAGGCTCCTGGCTAGTCATTCAACAAGGCCCACCCTTGCCCTAGAAGGGCAGGAAATATGAACCTTAGCTCTTGGTTGCCCACCAGAATGAGATGGTAAGACCCTATTCCTGAAGACCACATATGCTTGGGCTGCAGGTCACTGAGAAATCAAGCTGGAGCTGAGCTGGAAACCTCCTCCCTGGTAACCAGCTGACAGAAAGTTGGAAAAAGCTATGCTGCATGCAGCCCTATATGTGAGAGAAGTCATCAACAGTGGTGAACAGCAGTGGACCTTGCAAGCCTTAAGACTGGCCAGCCAGGCCAAATGTGCCAACTGGGGTAATAGTGGCACATCTATCATGTAGGAAACCAACTGCTCTCTAATTGGACTAGAGGCCCACTCCATGGGAGGGAATACATGCCTGCTGAAGATCTAGTCAAAAGCCTATGGTGGGGGAGGTCATGAACCCTAGGGGAGTAATGCCTGCTGTTGTCTGGCTAAATGCGTATATTATGCCCACAAAACTTCCTTGTAAGCACTTTTAAAAAATGTTCATAGCCATATAATGATGCTACTCTCACTTTTGGCTACAGAGCTTCTCTTTTTCAGATGGTTGTGACCACTGGGATAACTCAAAAGACACCATAGTGCTGAGAAGAAGTGACTGTGGAGTGTTCAGCACTCAGAAATCTCCATCACACTTCCCGAGGCTCAGGTCTATTGCAGAAGAGGTGGTGGAAAGATTGTAGGAGCCAAAGGAAGGGGAGGACTGCTTACAACGCAAACTTCCAAACACAAAATGGCCTTGATATTCATGACTTCACAGTGCCTGACAATCCCTACACATAATGAAGGAAAAGATGATGACACCGAAACAAACAGAGACTAATTGAGAGGGGGAAGAGATATGGGAGAGGGAATCATAATTATTTATTGTCTATAGTTATGGACTCTATCAATAAAAAGTTAAAAAAAAAGAAATATGAGCCTTCGATTTATAATCCAGGAATCAATAAAACCAAATGACTTTTATTCTAATGTGGTGAGGTGTAAATGGGAAATATTTCCATTTTTTAAAGGAAGGCAAATGTGTGCAGACATCTTAAACTATCTAAAAGAAAGATATTTAGCCAAGCATAGTGGCGCACGCCATTAACCCCAGAACTCAGGAGGCAGAGGTAGGAGGATAGCCATGAGTTCAAGGCCACCCTGAGACTACATAGTGAATTCCAGGTCAGCCTGGGCTAGAGTGAGACTCTACCTCAAAAATAATAATAATAATAAATAAATAAAATAAACAATAAAAGGCACCTGCATTTCCTAGAAATGCCATCCTCTTTTATCTCAAGGAACTTCAAAATGGTGCAGAATCTCCAACAGTTGCCAAAAGGCTGAGAAGCAACTGCTTTCCTTTGTTGACAATTTCAGAGGAATTTACCATGTGTTTGCAAGTCACCTACAGACTCAGATTCCAAAAGTAACCTCTGTGATGCAGCTCAGGAATAGCAATCATATCCTGTCATAAAGCTCAGGTGCACTTGCTCTGTGCCGGCTGACACCACAGGATGAGACAGCCACACTTGTGCCCTGGCCATCCCCTTCTCTTACCTTATTGCTCATTCTGTGAAAGCAATGCCATTTTTCTCTGAATGGCAGACCCAAGACTGGACTTCTATTTTCCCTTTACACCTCCCCTGAGAAGCAAATTTCACAAGAAACTGAGTTACATCAACCAAAAGCAATTTGTGTACCTAAAGCATCCAGAACAGCGGCAGAACCATTATTAGCATTCAAACCATTGCACATTTTGTTCCTAACAAGCACTTCTCAGCCCTGCGAGAGGTAATAATTGCTGTTCTTCTTCATTCGTTTGGAATTAATTTGTCCTTGGGGGGATCACAGTTCTGCCAGGTTAGCAGCCCTACACTCTAACCTCCTAATTATGCTAAACTACAGCCTAACAAGCATCCCCTGAACAGTCACATCTGGAACACAAATCCAAACAAGACAGACCCTCATGATTCTCTCCAAACCCTGAAGGCTGGAAATCAGCACCTAAGGGCACCACAGCCCAGACCTTGAGGCTAATGTCTGGATTCTGCAAGCAGGGAGACAACCTTTTTCTCTTCTGGTGACTCACAGTCACAAAGCACTGTTGGGGGCCATTGTTCATAATTGAGTGGAATTTTTTTTAATGTAAAAAACTATGCCTTGGGGGTTTCTAACCTTGGTTGATATAGCTTGTTGTCTCTTTTCTCCTGCTCTTCTTCAGCTGTGTAATTAATAACGATTATGATAAACCACGAGGACAAGTTCGCAAACGTAAAGCAAAGCTGAGCTGACCAGTCAAGGCCACAGTCTAAGGCAGTAGATCTGAGCATCATGAAGGATCAGCAATGTCTGAACACCTCCCGTCTGGGCTAGGTGTTTGACGTTTGTCCCTTTTTTGTAAAATGTTCATTTCAACCTGCTGAAATAGATTTCATTGTCCTCAATGAACTGAGTGGAGTTTGATGTTTGCCTAGGACATAGCAGAGCCAGACTGCATAATCAACACGGTCCAGGACATAGTTTGTGTCTCTAAATAAGCCATACTAAAAACCAGCTTCAGGAGGATAGGAAGGAAGGCTCTAACTGGGAAAGCAAGTTAAAGTCCAGTCAGTAAAATTTGATCTACATTCTCAACCTCCTAGAACTTTGGCCCCAGGGGTTAAGTACAATAAATTACAGAGTAAGGTATTTTGTTTTGTAGTCTCAGGAAAGTTAGAAGAAATAGTCATGATTATCACCAAAGGCTGTTACAGAGTCCAAGAACAGAAACAAGATGCAGAAAGAATAGCTCAGGCTGTGTTCTAGGGATAAAGACGTGCCCAGCGAAGCTGAATTAAGCCCAAGTCAGAACAGAGATACCCAAGCTGGAGAGAGCCAGTGGGCAGCTGTTCTGCTAAGTGACCTGGGAACAATTGCTTTTTCTTTTAAAAAATATTTTATTTATTTTCAAGGAGAAAGAGAGAGAGAGAGAAATGGGTACACTAGGGCCTTTAGGCACTGCAAACAAACTCCAGATGTACCACTTTGTGCATCTGGCTTTACATGGGTACTGGGGAATCAAACCTGGGTCATTAGGCATTGCAGGCAAGTACCTTAACTGCTGAACCATCTCTCCAGCCTAACAATCACTTTTTAAAAGCTAGTTTCAAGCCAGGCATGGTGGTGCACACCTTTAATCTCAGCACTTAGGAGGGTTGGCATGAGTTTGAGGCTACCCTAAGACTACATAGTAAATTCCGGGTCAGCCAATGAGACCCTACCTTGAAAAAACAAAAATATAATAAGTAAATAATAAATACTAAAACAACAAAAAAAAGTTAGTTTCAAACTACGGCCTCAACTGACCTTATTTTAAACACATTTCACCTTACCAGGCAGAGAAACTGCTTGGGTCGTTCCAAGGGTCCAACCCTACTTGGTGATTATAGAGAAAGCTAGAACCATTAGTTGTACCTTGATATACCCATGACCAAGTGTGCTACTGAGATCAAAGGAGGGACTCAGTATCTGTGAACACAGCAAAACAGGGGAGGAATGAATGAGCAAGTTAACATTTGTGGACTCGAAACAAACAAGTTGGGTTGG
Source organism: Zapus hudsonius (assembly GCA_004024765.1). Classification (NCBI taxonomy): domain Eukaryota; kingdom Metazoa; phylum Chordata; class Mammalia; order Rodentia; family Dipodidae; genus Zapus; species Zapus hudsonius. The sequence goes on from PVHP010011733.1 coordinate 30,773, forward strand.
AGAGATGGCTCAGCAGTTAAGGCACTTGCCTCCAGTGCCTAAGTCCCTGGGGTTCAATTCCCCAGGACCTACATAGGCCAGACCCACAAGGTGGTGGCCCTGGTGCGCTCTCTCTCTCTTTCTCTCTCTGTATCTCTGCTTGAAAATGAATAAATAAAATATTTTAAAAAGCAAGTTGAAACAAGTCTGGGATTCACGGTTATATAGCAAAAATGGATAAGAAATCTGTCCATTTCAGGTTGCTACCCTGCCCTAAGTCATTCCATATTGTATAAAATAGTGGTTTTCAATCTGTGCCTTGTCCTGAGAGACTCCATTTTACAGTAACATTTGACTTCATTTTAAGTACAGATACTGAGGCAGGATGGATACACCTTGTTGGACACGTAATAGCATCTGTTCAGCACTACCTGCAAGGCACAGGTTGATAGAAAGCATAGGTAAATGTAAAAAGGATCCTGCCTTATAAATTTATGAAAGTACCTAGGGAATCTAGGAGCATATGGAATATTCAAATCATATCAGGAAAACCAGGTCTAAGAACTTATTCTTTAATATCATTTATTTATTTATTTGAGAGACAGTAAGAAAGAGAGAAAGAGGGAGAGAAAGAGAGAGAGAGAGAGAGAGAGAGAGAGAGAGAGAGAGAGAATGGGTGCACCAGGGCCTCCAGCCACTGCAAATGAACTCCAGACACATGTGCCACCTGGTGCATCTGGCGTTATGTGGGTACTTGGGAATCAAACTCTGGTCCTTCTGCTTTGCAGGCAAGCCCCTTAACCGCTAAGCCATCTTGTCAGCCCTCCAAGAACTTACTGACACACCAGGCTGAGGAAACAGTGCCTCTTCCTCACTTGACTCTTACAAACAGAAGGACACCTAACACTGTGATGGCAACCTGCCATCTGGACACCCAGTGTGTGTATCGAGGGACACACAAGCAGAGAGCTCTGAACTGTCCCGGGCCTTCTGCCTTGCTCCATTCCCACTGTCCATGTGGTCTCCTCCTATGGCTCTTCTTCCATCTACCCTTTCATCCATCTAGACCCAGTCCTGCCCTTCAGCTCTGCGGCCTCACTTCTTTCCTGACCCATCTTTGTGGCTTGGCTCAGCTCTAACCCTGCAGCCTGACTCTGTACCAGCAGCATCACCAACAGTGATCTGACCCCCTCCCCAGACTCTGTGCAGCGTCCCCTTGTGCCTCTCAGTTAGACCTCTTTGAAATGCCTTGAACTTCTGAAGCTGCTCTGTAGCCATTCTGTAAGCTACATATATACATACATATAGAGATATGCCAATGTCCAGAACCACCTACAAGGTACGGGTATCGGTAGATTTACCATGTGATATGTAACGTGTGATCTGAGAGTTAAGATTAGCAGTTAAGCTGACAAGCAAGGGAATTCAGACTACTTGGTAAAGTGCTACCAACAAAGCTGATGTTGTAGAAAGACATATGGGTGGTTGTCAATGATTTCGACATAGTGCAACAATGGCCATCACTGAGCTCCAAGCTGTGAAATGGGAGTTATCAAAAGAATGCTTGCGGCCAAGGCCCCACCTTCTGGGAGATGAGGTTGAGGAGCTCTCCCTTCACAGAGAAGGACTGAGGTACAAAATGAATAGTCCAGCTATTGACAAGCCTAAGAACAGCACAGATTGGATCCTGCTTGGAGGAACTGGAAGGAGAGTTAGACAAGACATAGCACAATGGAGATCCAGGTACCATAGTGCGGAGGACTCAAGTCAACAGGATTGAGAACCCAAGTGGTCCCCGAGTTAGGGCCATTATTGATCCTAGAACAGAGCTGAACTTGCAGAAGGGTCCTTTTCACAGGGAATGTTTGAGGCTCAGCAGAATGAGGAACCTAACAGACTACTACACATCTTTCTTCTCTGTTAATTTATTCATCCATCCCCTGCACAGCAGAGGATGGAGGGCAAGTCTTCCTTGGTCTGGTTAGAAACCACCCTCTCCCATTGTTACAAAGAAAAGTGATGGGACATCAGATGAGCTCTTACCTGGGGAAATAAGGTGGTGGTGTGGTTTGTCTGTAAGCACAGTTGGTTTGGACAGTAGAATGGAAGGAAGACTCCAATGGAGGGATAGGTATAGTGTTCCAATTCTGTTCTGACCCACTCCAGTTCCTGACAGTACAGTCCTGCCTCCAAGGGGAGGTGTGTGCCCCTTCTTCTAACTTGATACACTTAGTGCATTTTGAACAACTGCTTGGTTGTTTTTAATCTCTGATCAGACAGTTAACTCTAAAATAAGTATCATGTCTGTTTCTTGTGTTTTTCATCTCTGTGTTCCCAGAACTCAAGCCTGTGCTTGCAATGCTCAATAAATAATAACAATATTTGAAGGAAGGGAAGAAGGAAGGAAGGAAGGAAGAAGGAAAGAAGAAAGGGAAGGAGGGAGGGAGGGAGGGAAGAAGAAAGGGAAGGAGAAGAAAGCAAGGAAGGGAAGGAGAGATTGGGAAAGGAAGGGAAGGAATTTATCTCCAATTACATCCACAGAGAAGAGTGCAAGATACTCACAGATAGTGTTGTTTCTGAGCTTCTGAAAACTGCAGTGTAGCAACATGAAATCCCTCTCTGCACAGAACTTGGAGCTAGAAGTCCAAAACATCGAGAAAGAAATGGATTACAAGGAGTATGCTATAACTTAGCAGTAATTTCTAGGTCAGTTGCAAATGATCACCATTAATAATTACAAGCTTTCACTGAACCCTTTGTATTTGCAGAGTGCTTTACAATCTTTAATTCGTTATTCCTCACAACATCCTATGAAGCGGATCGTTATTATTATCACATCATACGTCACTAAAGATGTCAGGTTGGATTTAATGGACCCAGGAATGTAGCTATTCTTAGTAGTTCATTTGGCCCTCTGCTTTCTGGTCTTAAAAATCTATTGATGTTGCCTGCCTCCAGGGCGGCTCTGCTCAAGTGCAGTTTAGAAAGAAACATTGCCAACAAGCAGGAGCAGAATGGGCACTAAATTTCTAAAAGGTGAAAGGTGCCAGAGAGCAGCCACAATGGATTCCTGATGGACACTCGTTCCCTTCTGATCGTTTGCGCAGAGATGACTTTTCAGCTAAGGTTATCGCCACCTTGGAAATACAGATTTTGCTTAATGTGCCTGGGTTTGAAAGCACTTTCTATAATTTGACCTCACAATGTTGAGGCAGCTTTCCAAGCAGGGGACTTCTGACTCCCAGGACCAAATGCATTTTGATTATATGGTATCTACTTGGGACAACATATGTTCACTCTAAGTACTCAAGCCAATATGATCACATGCTCAGACTAATATTATTCAAGAAGGCTGGTAAATCCGTGGAACAACACCTGATTCTTGAGATGACATATTAGCAGCCTGTCAACAGGAAGTTGCTCCTTTGTCTCTCTGTTGCCTGACTTTCTGTCATCTTGTGGAGCCTTCTCAACAGGCACAGAAATTGTGTTTGTTGTGTGCTCCTCAAAAAGGTATGTATGGGGGAGTCCTAACTCCAAGTAGGCCAGAGGATGGAAATAGGGTGTTTGCAGAAGCAGTGAAGGAAAGGGGAGATAATTTGTCCAGGCATTAATCCAATGGGATTGGTATCCCTTTAAAGGAGCAAAAAATGGTGCTGGAAAGATTGCTCAGCAGTTAAGGTGCTTGCTGGCAAAAGCCGATGGCCAGGATTCAATTTCCCAGTACCCACATAAAAAGTCAGATGCACAAAGTGGAGCATGCATTTGGAGTTGTTTGCAGCAGTGAGAGAGACCCTGGAGCTACCATTCTGTATGTATGTTGCTCTGTCTCTTTCTCTTTCTGTTTGCAAATAAATAAATGCAGGGAAATTTAACACAGAGACAGACACATATAAAGGAAGGTGATCATATAAAGACACAATTAACACACCTAAGTGCTTGGAGGCTAGTTCAGTGATTAAATGTTTGTTTGCAAGGCCTGTGGGCCCAGGTTCAATTCCCCTGTAATGCTAAAAGTCATTGCAAAGTGGGACACACATCTGGTGCTTGTGTTTGCAGCATCAAGAGACTCTGATACACACACACACACACACACACACACACACACACACACACACACACACACATTTGCCCATGAAAATAAATAATTTTTTAAAAGACTAAAGCATCTAAAAATGAAAGAACTCTATAAAGATCATCAGTCAACCATCAGATGCTTAGAAAGGACCCTTCTCCTGTTCATCTCATAAGGAATATGGAACTTCTAATAGCCTGTGGTGTTTGCCATGGTCTCCTCCAAAATCTAGTGCAGTTCTTTTAATCGTTTAATCTCAAAATTAGATGATGAGCAACACTGTCATAGTCTGCCACACACCACTGAGATGAATCTTCAAATCAGGCACAGTTTATGGGGGGGAAAGGATTTATTGAAGTTACAGATCCAGGGGAAGTTCCAAAACAGCCAAAAAGGATGCCCCCCCTTTCACAGTTCCAAACACAGAGATAAATCCATCATCAATATCACATACACAATAGCAAACAGGCGGTGGGGTGGGGGGAAGGAGAGAATTCTTTCCCCTTTATATAGCCTTAGGGCAAGGTCTTGCAATTTTATCCCAGGCTTATTGGCTTCCTGAGTCTCTGGAATTTCCTTCCTGCACTGCCCTACAGGAAAGGATGTTTACTTCTAGCTCCTTTGAGCTTCCTTACATCCTACCCCCTACTGAGAGGGCTGCCTTCCTGTAAACATCCTCAGAGACCTACCCAAGATAATGAAAAAGATCAAGTTGACAACAAAACCTAACCATCACATAGTCTAAGACCACTGCCACAGCATTCTGTTAGCCTTAATGATGTCACTTCCTACTATATAATAACTTGAATGAGTAAATTATTCTCATAAAACAGGCCAAAGAGCAATGTTTCAAATTGTTACTGCTGGGCATGGTGGTGCACGCCTTTAATCCAAGCACTCAGGAGGCAGAGGAAGGAGGATTGCTATGAGTTTGAGGCCAGCCTGGGACTACAATGTGAGGTCAGCCTGGGCTAGAGTGAGACTCTACTTCGAAAAAAGTAATCATTATACTGTCAGTTATACTCATGGGCATAGCTTAAACACTATAGAAGCAGCCCCCTAAAAATAAGATGGTCATAATAACAAACCAGAACCCTAGTTGTTTAAGGGATTTTCATTCGGAAAGACATACCTTTGGTTACATAGATAACTTTTAAAAAGGTAAATGGTATAGTGTACCTGATCATCACTATAAAGTACTTTAGGTATATCCCTTACTAATATGCAATACCAAGCAATTAAAAAAGCACAGTGAATTAAACTCAAATAACACAGAAAACCAATAAACAGAGCATATTATTAGTAAAATAAGAAATACAGCATAAAGAAAATCAGCAAAGTCAAAAGTTACTTGTTTGAAAAGACATTCTAAAAGGATACATGTGAAACTACTGAGAGAAGACACTTTCAAATATAAGAAATAAACACATCATCATACACTTAAAATGTTAAGACACCAATAAGATATTATGAACAATGTTATGCCAATAAGTTCAACAATTCAGACAAAATTTACATATACCTAGAAAATGCAATTTAAAAACTGATAGAAAAATGACTTTAAAAATCTCAATCATATATCTATAAGAGAAATTGAATCTATAATTTAAAATCTTCTCACAAATGAGACACCATGAGTAGATGGCTTCACCAGCCCATTCATCCACACATTTAAGGATGGAATAACAACAATCTTCATACTCTTTCACAGAAAATGAAATAAACTGTGGGGCCAGGAAGATGGCTCAATGGGCAAGTGTGCTGGCTTTGCAAACATGAGGGCCTGAGTTTGAGCTCTAACTCCCACATCCACAGCCAGCCATGGCTGCACACACCTGCAACCCCAGGCTGAGGTAGGGAGGAGAGGAAGATTGATGGAACTTACTGGTCAGTGAGTTTAGCTGAAAAAAATTTCAAGCTTCGGGTTCAGTTGGAGACCTCATCTCAAGGAACTAAAGTGACAGAGTGAGAGAAGCGGCCACCTGATGTCCTCTTCCACATTCATGCATACAGGACACATGCATCTGCACTCATATGTGTATATACCAATTTGTGTGCACATACACACATGCACACACACACACACACACACACACACACACACACACACACACACACATGCTGTTTCCCAGCCTATTTTTTAGGCCACAATAACCTTTCACCAAAATGACTGTAGCAGTTACCCTTTCATTGCTGGGATACAGAACTCAACCAGAAGCAGGTTAAGGGCTTTTTTGGGCCTACAGTCTCAAAGGTAAGTTTTATTATGACAGGGGAAGTATGCCAGAGCATACAACTGAGCATCACATCTTGTCCCAGCAGTAAGGGAAAGAATTAGTTCAAATGAGCTAGTCCCAGCACTGACAAAAGGGCTGGTCCACAAAGTCCCAAGGCCCGCCCCAGTGACTCACCTCCTCCAGAAGGCTTCATCTCCCAAAGGCTCCACCGGTTTCCCAAATTGCCACCAGCCGGGGACTAGGTATTCAAAACATGTGAACCTATGTGGTAATTTGAATCAGGTGTCCCCTGTAAACTTGTGTGTTCTGAATACTTGTTCCCCAGTGGTAGAAATTTGGGAGCTGGAGCCTTGCTGAAGAAGGTGTGTTCCTGGGAATGGACCTTGAGGTTTATTGGTCCCTAGCTTGCCAGTGTTAGTTCAGCTCACTCTCCTGCTGCTTTTGTCCACCTGATGTTGGCCAGGAGGTGATGTCTAGCCTGCTCACACCATGCTTTCCTCTGCCATCATGAAGATTCCCCTTCAGACTATAAGCCAAAGTAAAATACTTTCTTCCTGTCAGCTGCTTTTGGTCAGGTGCTTTATGCCAACAAAATGAAGGTAACTACAATAGCCTATGAGGAACATTTCTTTCAAACCTCTACAATGACATTGTAAGAAAGGACATTTTTAAGATGTCGGCCATGAATGTGGATGCTAAATTCATAAACAGACAGTCATCCAAGGTCTAGAAAATAATGAATCTTTTTTAAATATTAAAGACATTTCAAACAAATGAGGAAATAAATCACAAACACCAAATGAAAAATTTGACATTATAAAAAAATAATTTATTCCACAACCAGAAATGAGATCAATGTTGGAAAAGAAGAAAGGTGAAAATCAATAATATAAATGTTCACCATACAAAAGTAGAAAAACAAGGGCAAATTAAATCCGAGGTAAGCAGAAGAAAATAAATAAGTAAATGATATATGTTAGCTCAGAGGCAGAGCACTTGCTGGTGTACATGAGGCTCACTTTTCAATACTTAACAATAAATGAAACAAAGCAAAACATTGTGACCAGAAATCAATGAAACTGCAAACAAAGGAACTAACTGAGATTATCAAAGGGACCAAAAACTGGCTCTTTGAGAAAAATGATAAAATATAATAAAATAAATATATAGGAGATTTTACTATATTCCTGCCAAAATGGCCAAGAAGAAATAAACGCCCCCTAACGTGGACTTATGAGGATGTAAAGGGACTGAAGCGATCATTCATTGCAGTTGAAAGGAGAGATGGGTACAACCACTTAGAAAATTGGTTGGCATTATCTCCGGAGCTACAGATCTACAGGTCTCACAGCCAGTACTTTTACTTCTAAGAATATGTCTAACAGTAATGCATATATACACTTACCAAAGCAAATCTACAAAAATATGTATAGCAGTATATTCCTATAGGGCAAAAAAAAAAATGGAAACAACCCAATGTCCACAAAACAAAACAGACAAATAAGCAGGAATGCAATGCAGTAATAGGAATAAACCGACTGTTGTTACATACAGACACGCCCATATGTCATAAAAGGAATCCAGATGCAAGAGTTTATACTGTACAGCCATCACACATAAAGAAGTTGGGGAACAGGGAGTGGGGAGGGGGTAGTGAGAAGACCCGTGGGTGGTCTGGCGATGCTTCAGGTTTTGGTTGGCATGGGGGTACACAGGCATGTTCATTTTGAATAAGCTGTTCCTGTGGTTTGTGCATATTTTAATAAAGAAATACTTAATAAAATATCTTGGAATAAACCAAGGAAGTGAAGGATCTCTACAATGAAAACCTCAAAACACTCAAGAGAGGAATTGAAGAAGACACTAAGAAATGCAAAGACATCCCATATTCATGGATTGGAAGAATCAATATTACGAAAATGGCCATCTTACCAAAAGCGATCTACAGATTTAATGCAACCCCATTGACATTCCAATGGTACTATCCATTAAAATTGAAAAAAAGAAGTCCAAAAATTCATTTGGAAACACAAAACCTTGAATAGCCAAAGCTATCCTGAGCAACAAAAATTATCAGAATGACTGATTCAAAATATAAAACAACAGAACTATAACAACAGAAACAACGTGGTAACTGACCCAAAAACAGAAATATGGATCAATGGAGCAGCATAGAGGACCCAGATATAAACCCAGGCAGCTACAACCATCTGATTTTTGACAAAAATGCTAAAACTATTCACTTGAGAAAAGACAGCCTTTTTAACAAATGGTGCCAGGAAAAAAATGGACATCTGTATGCAGAGAATAAAAAATAGACTCTTACCATGCACAAGATTAAACTCCAAATGCTAGAGAGACCTTAACACCAGACCTGAAAGTCTGAAACTGCTAGAGGAAAAAGTAGGGGAAACACATCAACATATAGGCCTAGGCAAGGACTTTCTGACTAGAGCATCAGTTGCTCAGGGAGTAAAACCACTCATCAACAATTGGGACCTCATGAAATTAAAAAGCTTTTTTAAAAAAATATTTATTTATTTATTTGCAAGCAGAGAGAGAGGGAGAGAAAGAGAGAGAGAGCACCAGGGCCACCACCTTGTGGGTCTGGCTTATGTGGGTCCTGGGGAATTGAACCGGGGGCCTTAGGCACTGGAGGCAAGTGCCTTAACCGCTAAGCCATCTCTCTAGCCCTTAAAAAGCTTTTGTACAGCAAAGGACACTGTGAATAAAACAAAGAGGCAGCTTGCAGAATGGGAATCTTCGCCAGCTATACATCCGACAGAGAATTGATGTTTAGAATTTACAAAGAATTCAAAAAAAAATTAAATAAGAAATCAAACACTTGAATCAATATATAGGCTATAGAACTGAACAGAGAGTTCTCAAAAGAAGAAATAGGAATGGCCAATAAACATCTAAAAAATGGTCTACACCTTTAGCCATAAGAAAAAATGAAAATTAAAACTACTTTGAGATTTGATATCACTCCTTTCAAAATGCCTAACATTGAAAAATCAAAAGACAATAAATGCTGTTTAGGATGTGGGAAAGAAACCCTTCTGCACTGGTGGTGGGAAAGGAAGATGGTACAGGCATTGAGGATATCATTGTGGAGGTTCCTGAGATGGCTGAAAATAGATTTACCACATGACCCAGCTATACTACATACTACTCCTTGGCTTATACCCTAAGGACTCCACACATTACTGTAAAGATACTTGCTCATCCATATTTAATTGCTGCTCTTTTCACAAAAGCTAGGAAACAGAACCAGCCTAGATACCCTTCAACCAATGAATGGATAATGAAAATGTGATACATTTACACAATAGAGTTTTATTCACCTGTAAAGAAAAATGAAATTATAAATTTGGCAAGGAAATGCATGGGTCTGGAAAGATTATACTAAATGAGATTTTCCCAGGCTCAGAAAGTCAAAACATCACATGTTCTCTCTCACATGTGGATCCTAGCTACAAATATTTAGATTTGTGTGTCAGTTGGAATAAAAGTCAGTAATAAAGGCCAGGAAGCTAGTAAGGGCCCATAGAGGGAGAAAGAAGAAGGGTTTAAAGGGAGGGAACTGCATAAATGTAAGTAGAGAGGCAGAGCACTGGGGTTGGCATGGTCTAAGTGGAGTCAGGGGAGGGGGTGGAGTAGATGACATAGTTTGAGGACGGCTAATCAAGATTAAGCTATTATAAATGAGGCACATGGAAATCTACTTCACCAACTAAAAAATACATATGTTGGGCTGAAGAGATGGCTCAGAGGTTAAAGCATTTACCTCCAAAGTCTAGTGACTCCAGCACCCACGTAGAGCTGGATGCACAAAGTGGCACATGCATCTGGAGTTCATTTGCAGTGGCTAGAGGCCCTAGCGCACCCATTCTCTCTCTTTCTCTCTTACGCCAAATGAATTAATGAATATATACATATGTTTTAAAAAGTTTGGTGCCACACCTTGAATTCCAGAACACAGGAGGGAGTGTAGGAGGATCACTGTGAGTTTGAGACCAGCCTGCCACTACAGAGTGAGTTTCAGGTCATTCTGGGCTAGAGCAAGACCCTATCTTATTCAAACAAACAAACAAAAGAAAAATAGATTCTATTGAGGCTGCCTGGGCGTGAATAAACCAGGGAAAGATCAGTGAAGGCAGAGAAAATGGAGAAGAACCAAAATCCATCTATAAGACAAGAAGACAGCTGACTGCCCACAAGACGTGCCATCTCTACCACATCTGCCGGGGCCCAGGAGAAATTGCAGAGGGAAATGGGAGAAGGGGCGAGAGGATAAAAGAGTATATACCTTGTTATGTATAAAATAAAATAAAAAAGTTTGGAAAGAAGCACCCTGTATTAGTCAGGGTTCTCTAGAGGAAACAGAATTGACAGAATGGATTGTAGTAAAAGGGAATTTATTGGGGTAGCTAATGACAGTCCAACAATAGCTGTCTGCAGGCCCACAGGTGAAGAAACCAGTAGCTGTTTAGTCCATGAGGTTGGAGGCCTCAGCAGTCCCAATTCAGCCCAGAAGGCCTGATGGCTCCCTTGGGAGTGGCTGCTCTTCAAGTCCACTGAGGCCGAGGAAACTGGGTTTCCAATGTCCAGGAAGGGTAGGAGAGCAGGACGTGAGTGCAAGTTACAAACAAGCACCAGCAGCCAGCAAGTAGGGAGGCAAGGAGAGAATTTCTTCTCCTTTATATAGCCTTAGGGTGGGGTCTTGCAGCCCTTCCCCAGACTTAATGGCTTCCTGGGTCTCTGGAATTTCCTTCCTGCACTGCCCACACAGGAAAGGATGTTTAGTTCTAGCTTCTTTGAACTTCTTTACATCCTGCCCCCTATTGAGAGGCTGCCTTTCTGTAAACATCCTGAGAGACCCACCCAAGATTACTTGAAAAGTCAAGTTAACATCAAAACTTAACCATCACACACCCAAATAATAACACTGTGCTTAGAAGTCATAGATTGTTACAAGATTTCAGTGCCAGGGAAAGGGATACCTTCCAACAAGTTGTTGGTCAAGGAGGCCTCTAATGCCCTTCATGGAATACAGGCTATATTGCCCAGACTCTTGGTGGCTCACGAGAACTAGATGGTGAGACCCTATTGCTGAAGACAGCACATGTTTGGGCAGCAGGATACTGGGAAATCAAGCTTAAACTCAGTTGGAAACTCTTTCCTGTTGACCAGCTGTCATGGTACTGGAAAGAACTATGTTACCTATTGGGGGAGAAAAGTTAACAATAGTCTTAACCAGCACTGGGCCCTGCAAGCTTCATACCTGGCCAGTCCAGCTGGTGCAATAACAGCATGTGTGTTATGGGGAAAACCAACTGCTCTATGATTGGACTTGGGGCCGACTACAGGAATTCATGGTTGGCACTGAAGACCGAATCAAAAAGTATATGGCTAGGGAAGTCATAAGCCATGGAGGGGCGGGGATTACTACTGTTGTTTGGCTAAATGGATATATTAAGCCCACCAAAGTGCCATCTGAATACTGATGTTTATGTTATGTTCACGCTACTCTCCCTTTTCAGATAGTGGTGATCCTTGAGGTGACTCAAACCTCACCAAAGTGCTGAGAAGAAGTGACAGTAGAGTGTTCAGCACTAAGTGAGACACCATCCAAGGCTCAGGGACCATTGCGGAAGAGAAGGCAGAAAGAATGTAAAAATCAAAGGAAGGGAGGAGTTCTTTCAACACTGTCTTTTAGACACAAAGTGGCCTTGATATTCATGACCTCACCAGCTGATACCCAGAGGAGGGAAATGACATCAAAATAAACCTGAAACTAGTCGTAAAGAAGAGGGATTCAGTGGAGGAGGGATAGGGAACAAAGGGTGGTGGGAGGGGCTCATCATCATGGTTTATTGTATATATTTATGGGTGTCATGGTTTGATCCTGGTGCCGCCCACAAACAAGTGACTATGTTCAAATTGATCGATCCTCAGCTGATGGCAGTTTAGGTTTTACAACCTCGCTAGAGCTGTGTTGTTGGGGCGAGCTTATGGGGGTTATAAACCTGCTCCCCCTTGCCAGTATTTGGCTCACCTTCCTGCCGCTGTTTCCAGTGCTGTGGTTTAGGTGATGTCCAGCCCTCTGCTCATGCCATCGTTATCCCTGCCAGGATAGAGTCTCCCCTTGAGTCTGTAAGCCAAATAAATCCATTCCTCCACAAGCCACTTTTGCTTGGGTTCTTTCTGCACAGCAACTAGAAAGCTGACTATAACAATGGGGCTTGTCAATAAAAATTGCTTTAAAATTACTATTTGAAGTACTTTCTATCTTCCTGCTGGTGGGTTTTTACCATGTCTACAATTATATAAACTGACAGCATACTCTCAGATTCATCTTGCCTTGATAAGGAGGCAGCTACCCCTGGGCTGGGGGACAGACTCAAGCCACACTCTGAAGTTCTCTCAATACAAAGCCAATGACTTAAGAGTCTATTCATCAGACCATGGAGAGTTGATGGGGCTCGAATATGACCAGATCCTTGTTTAGAGAAAAATTCTTTTAGCAATTGATTGCAAAGACAGACGACCAAGAAAGGCTTTTGTCAAAATTAGGAGGGAAAAAAAAATGAAAGTCTGACTTGTCAAAATAAATAAATAAATGAAACCAAATGTTCCCACCCCTTCCCCCATGCCCTTTCTGTGGACCTATTGAGGGAACAGGCTCTGAAAGGTTTACTTTCTTCCCTCCAGGGCCTTCTTCATTGATGAAAGCTTCCAGAAGAGCAAGGCCCTGAAGGAAGTGCTGTCAAACAACTTTTATTCTAACAAGCACTCAGCTGCTACTTCCTGTCACGCTTCGTATCTCAGGGCTCATTCACACGTGGAATCTGCCGTGAAGGTTGGAGAAAGTTATGTTGTCTGTTGAAAAATCACAGGGCAGAAATTGCACGACGGCACGGAGCTGCAGAAAACAGGAGCAGCGCAGGCAGCACGCTGTGACATCAACTTCTCTATGTGGGTAATGCAGTCTCATGTGAAGGTGGGCTGGAAGGGGGAAGCAGTAACTGGAAAGAAGGTCAAGGGGGCTGGAGAGATGGCTCAGAGGTTAAAACACATGCCTGCAAAGCCCGAGGACCTGGGTTCGATTGCCCAGTACTCATGTAAAGCCAGATGCACAAGGTGGCACATGCATCTGGAGTTTGTTTGCAGTGGCTGGAGGCCCTGGCATACTCATTCTCTCTCTCTCTCATAAGTAAGTAAATAATTTTTTTAAAAGAAAAAGAGGTACTGACAAGAGAGGAGCCACCACAGTCATATCAGGGAGGATCCATAGGGAACTCTGCAGACAATGAATGATGAACAAGGGACCTATAACCACAGTCATTCAATCAACACAGGATAGGCCATTGAGACAGGAACCAAGGATTTTCGACACAAGGACCTCTAAGCTCGCAACATTAAAGCAGCCTTATTACTCACCCACCAC